>VZTX01028885.1:263850-278083 GCA_013400915.1 Pardalotus punctatus | reverse complement strand
TTTTTTTTTTTTTTTTTTTTAACTTATCACTAACTATTTATAGCTTTGTTGGACACTAAAATGCTAAACAGATATTAATTTTTTTTTTTCTTTTCATTTTATCAAGTGAATTAGCTTACGTGTGTGCAGGACAAGATGGACTATATCATTTTACATTTAACCTTAATATGATATGTAGTGTTTCATTAATGATGAGGATATGTTTTATTGAATAATGATCTGGAATGGTTCTTTTTGTTTTATTGTTCTTTTTTTTCTTCTTCTTTTTTCATATTTGTGGCAGATAACTTTGTACATAAATGTTTACCACAAATGAATGTTAATGTTTGGTGTCTCTTGGACTACTACAAGAACTCTTTATAGGACTTTCAGTAGAAGCCTGTGGTGGCTGCTGGAAATTCACCACAGATCAGCATTATTCAACCCTGTTTTTCTTGGGGTTCATACGAAAACAGTAAAGTCAACATCAGCTATTGAGGACAGTCTTAAAGTATCAGACGTATTTCCATTCCATCTTTCTCACACCTTCCTATCAGATTGTCAAAATGGCACTGCCTTTCCTTCTTTCATTTTTTTCTTTGTGTACTTCACTCTGTCCTAATGAAAATTTGGTCAAAATGAAACCAGTGTTATCTGTCAAAAAGAAAGAGCAGTGAAAAGAACATACTTGTGGGCACTTCAGATGTTCACTAAAAGCCTTAAAGCAGCATTGGTCTTCCTTCATTCCTGTAATTCTGTTACAAACAGGGAATTTATTTATTTATTTACTTTTAATCAGCAGAAGAGGAATGCAACTGCCAGCCTGTCCGTATTTTCCCCTCACTTTCTGATGGCCACAGGGTCACTTCCCCGACAGTCCTGCAAGAGCTTGTCTATTTCTCTCACAACTTCCTCGGCATCCACTGACTCCCTGCCTAGATCCCGGGCTGAACGGTCTAACTGCTCCAGAACAGAGTCCATCTCACTCGAGTCTCGGCTCACTCGGGAATGCACGTCTGCAAAGGCCCTAGCCATCTGATCTGATGCAATGAAGGAAGCGTCCTTTGACTGTTTACTGGGCGATAGATACTGACTGTCAGTTGACAAGTACTGGCTGCTTGGTTCAGCCAAGGCTCCTGATTTCACTTCACAACCATCCAGTGGTCCTTTTGTTGAGGTGCAAGGCTCAATGCATGTCTTGGTTGGGCTGCTCGATGCTGAGGGAACCTCCTGAAGCAGAGGACTCAGGGCACGTTTGGCTTTTAAATAAGGTTTAACATTGGCAATGAGAATAGTGTGCTCTCTCTTGTCTTTCCCAAATGTACAAAAAGTCTTTTTCCCAGTGGGATTCACAGTTTCATATGTCTCAGTCTCAACATTAGCTTCAACTGTGGGTACAAAGAGATTTGTGCGATAATCTGCATTCTCAGCCTGACTGGCTGCAGGGAACTGTGGCATCCAACACCTGTCAGAATGACCAAGCACTCTGCATTCATCTGTGCAGTTAACACATTCTTCTTGTTCTGCAAAACAAAGGAGAAAGAGAAAAAAACTCTAATTATAAGTGGATTTATTTAGACTAATGGATTGGTTATGATCACCACGTGACAGGCTTACTTGACATCTGGTTTCTTAATTATGGAGAAAAAGAAGAAGCTATAATTAAAATATTTCAGAAGGTTTGCATAAACCTGTTAGTTGAGAAAATAGATTTATTTAACTCTGTTCTGCACATATTAAAGCATTCACACAGCCCAATGGAAGTATAAAGGGGTCATTAGAGAATCATTCTCAGTGGAATTCAGCTTCATCTCTAAACTAATCTGCTGTAGAAATCTTTCAGGCTTTGTTCTGTAAAACTCATACTAGAAAAGAGTGAACAATACTTAGGGAACTCAAAAGGAATTACAAGGATTAATTTTTCAAATCAAATAACTGAGCAGTGACTGCCTTTCTGGAAATACAAACACTTCATAAAAATCAGCAAGCTGTTTTTTCTTTTTTGTCACCTCCATTTCATTTGTAATTGTTATGTTGTGTGACAGTCACAAAATAAAAAGGTTTTCTTAAAAAGCCTACTTTTCCTGCTGAGAACAGAGAACTAGAATCTTCCATCAGTCAGTATGCATTAAATATAAGCTTGTCAAAAAGTGCATATTGCAATTTTATTAGACATGAGTATGGATCATGTAATCAGTTTTCCCCTTTTTTGTTCTGGTGCAAGTAAGTGAAAATGGATTTTTTCAATACATACAATTTGGAAGAATGACAAACCATGACACACTATTTGAACTGGTGATGTTTTCAGATAGGATTTCTATACCATTATTTCTTTCAAAGGATATAGTTAAATGAGATTAATTTGCTACATTTTTGGAATGTAAGTTTTGATACTCCTCCTCCTATAATTTAAGAGAAAACTTTCTCCTTTAAAAACCTCTGCTTGTGTGTCATTTATGCTAATAGGTTACATTTGGGCCAATATTTACCATCTATAATTGTACTCACAAATCTAACCAAATTTCAGGGATAAGAAAAATAATAAATAGAATAAATCCTTGTATCATCTCTAAATTTCAGTTAACTACATTGATCTTTAGCTATTAAGCACTTTTCTTTTACAAAATGGGCAAATGGGTTCAATACTCATTTTATTTGAGTAATTTAGTATTTTAAAAATGCCTGGAATTCCAGTTAGACAAAAAACTGTTAGTATACCTTTAAATATAAGGATGAGAACATGTACAGAAACATGTACAACAAGTCTTTAGAAAAGCAGAAAAAACATTTTGACCCAAAGATGGGGAGAATTTAAGCAATCATCATCTTTCTAAATTAGAAAATAAATTCCTAGTAATCTTATATCACCACCAGATTAATGGATGATTGCATTGCAGAAACATGAGAAAAGAAACACTAAAGGTGATCTATGAGAACCCAAGAGTGTAAACAGTTTTTCACATTTCTAAAAAGATATGAATAAACAGGACATATTAAGCTAAAATTGTGTTATGTCACAGTGATGTTAAACTGGGATGAGATAATTTGCTCAGAACTGATACTTATTAATGACACAGTTGTGTGAAAAAATGTCACTCCATATATGTGCTCCCTTCCTTGAAGACTTTAAAATCTAAGTCTGATGTAATCCCTGAAAAAATACCAAAAGCAAGAGAGAACTAGGTACAGGGACAGCAGAACAAAGTGATTGTTGAGGAAAAGAATGCAACATAAAGGCTTTAAATATAAAATTCATAGAGGTGAGTCATCTTCAGCTGTGTATCCAGTAAAATCATGGAACAGATCTTCCTGGAAGATGCATCAAAACACTTGGAAGACAGGCAAGTGATTAGACATAGACAACAAGGCTTCACCAAGGACTGATTTTGTCTGACTAAACTGGTGGCTTTCTATAATGGAGTGACTGTACCAGCGGACAAGGCAAAGTCTTTTGTCAGGTCTTTGATATGGTCAAGTATTGATATGGCCACAATCTTCTTGGTGCTAAATTGGAGACAGATGGATTTGATGATGGACTGTCAGATCAATAAGGTACTGGCTGGATGGTCACATGCAAAGAGTTGCAGTCAGTGGCTCAATGTCCAAGTGGAAACCAGTAATGAGAAGTGTCCCTCCAGGGTCTACATTGGGACCAACATTATTTATTATTTGTATTAATGAGATAGACAATGGAATTGAGTGAACCCTCAGATCACAGCAAGCTGAGTGGTGCATCTGATTCGCTGGAGGGCAGTGATGCCATCCAGAGGGACCGTGAGAGGCTTGAGTGGTGGGGGCCATGTGAACGTCATGAAGTTCTACAAGTCCAGGTGCAAGGTCCTGCACCTGGGCTGGAGAATTCACCAGACTGGAAGATGGATGGATTGAAAGCAGACCTGTTGAGAAGGATTTGGGATACTGGTGGATGAAAAGCTGGATATGAGCCAGTAGTGTGTGCTCACAACCCAGACAGCGCCAATTGTGTCCTGGGCTGCATAAACTGAAAGAAAGCAGATTTATATTTTACATGAGGTAGAAACTCTTTGATATGAGGGTAGTGAGACACTGGAACAGATTTCCAAGATAAACTGTGGATGTCCCATCACTGGAAGATTTCAAAGTCAGGATGGACAGGACCTTGAGCAACCTGATCTCGTGATGGACACACCTGCCCATGGTAGATATTTCAAGGTCTCTTCTGACCCAAACCATTCAATGATTTTATGATCTCCAAGGAAAACTAAACCACATGCTGGTTTTAGTATACCATAAAAATTAAAATTGTCATGATGAAAAGCAGGAGTAAAACAACCCCAACCTTGTGACTGTAACAGTGGCAGAACTGAAATAATTTAAGGAAGAAATTTGTTATGTTTGATTTTACTTCACTTGAATGAGATGGCATTGATATGCATAACTGCAGAGACAACATGTGTGTGGCAATTGCTTAATGAAATGGGAGCCATGCAAATGAAGGACATAGCTATACACCTCATTCCACCCATTAGTTCACCTCCACTAAAGTTCTCTATATCTAGTTTTCCGGAGCTTCTACAGCATCAAACAGCTGCTACTTGAAAGAGCCAAGCGAAACTGCTACTCTGTCTCTCTCTCTAAAAAAAAAAAAAAAATTAAAAAAATGCCTCCTCCTTCTCCAAAAAGCCCACCCAGAAACATAAAGCTCCACAAAACAAACCAAATCAATATACTTCAAAAAACACATGGTGTTGGAGCATTGGAGGGAAAGGTTCCCAGCTGTAGCATGGGATGGGCAAGAGTTCATACTAGGCAGGGTTGATAACAATTTATTCCAGAAATCCTGCAGAATTAAACAAACAAAAAAGTGCCCCAAGCCCAACCCTTGCAATTCTAATTCTAGAACTTTGGATTTTGCAGTTGCTTGCTATTAAATAATGTTGGTTTTTTCTCATCTTCCTGATCCTTCAGAGTGGATTTATAGCAAGCTCAGAGTCTAGCTTTAAAAGTGGACTTACAGAGTAAAGAGATATTCGTGTTTTCTTTAGGATTTTCCCTAACAGTACCTAAAGTTATTTTTCACTTCTATGGAATTCATGACAATGATGAGTAAAAGGTTTCTGGGACTTTTAAAGGTTTACCTAACCAACTAATCAGCTTTCTGACCAACTTTTACATTGTAAACTTAACTATCCTTTGTATGGATATTTGTAAACAGTTTTGTTGCTTTATAACAGAAGACAAAAATAAAACCCTTTGCATGTTAGCTACCATAAAATGCTCAGAACTGCACAATCAATGGACAAGTACTTTTCTCTGCTCCTCTCTTTTCAATTATTCTGTCAAAGCAAGATCCCTCTTTCCTCCTTCCTTTCTCACAGAAAAATAACACAAATATTACAGTCTATTTCATTATACCACGAAAGGCCGTCTGTAGAGGGAAACTCTTTTGGTGGTAGTTCTATGTCATATTATCTTAAAATGCATTAAATAAATATTCATATCTACCTAAATCCAATTCTGTGTTGTCTATATAGACTGTATATATATGAAATATAGAACTGGGAAATTCTATTTTGATGCTGACTCTTTTTCTAAAATTCCACTGAACTTTATTTCCTTTAAAAATAAAAAAAAATTCCCTAAACTGAGATTGAAACAAACAAACAACAAACTCAAGATGAAAGGTAAAGATCAGAGAAGTTCTCAGACACTGGAAATAAGTACTGTAAACTTATTCAGTAGGTATTCAGTACTGTGCCAAGAACTATGCTTTGAGATTTTCAACACTCATTAGGTTAATTTGTTGCAAGTTATGTTTGAAGATTTACATTTTTAGTTCTCACACACATGCATACACATACAATGCTATGAGAAGGGGCCTTACACAGTGTTTACATTATTCATTACTGCCAAAAAAGATACAAAGTTTGCTGGCGATCTCTAAGTAAAAGAGATATATATCATATAGCATGTATATGGTATGTATATATTGCATGCTGTATCTTCTTTCCCTTTCTCATTTCCTGCATTTTTTAAAGCAATTTTTATACTTGCATTCCTACTCAGTGTATTGACTAACTTTCCATGTCTGCTCCCTGGACATCATAGCAGTGACTGAATTAAATATGAAAGCAAAAAAGAAGAAAATAAAAATACTGAAGGACCTTGAATTGAAACCCACTTGCACTGCATGAGCTTTGGTGCTCTAGCCTTGAAAATCTGTCTTTTCACTACATTCTTTTATGTCACATCACAGGGAATGGGTTTTGAGTATTGATTATCATACATTAGAAGCTGCTTGTCTCACCATTAGCCTGTAATTTTGACTGCTACAGCTAGCACACAATGAAGAAAATCGAACAAGGACTTTCGTACTAGTAGCAGAAACTACAAACATGAAGCAGTGAACTATCATCACCAAGGGTCAAATTAGTACATATGAGAAAACAGAATCAGTTTAAAGGTAAATATATAAATATATCTATGTAAAACAGGTAATATGCCGTGCTGTACAGCAAGATGTGCTGTTAGAATGATATGCACCATCGGTCTTTATCTCTCTGCTTGTCTCCCTCCTGTTGAAAGTAAACCCTTAACAGTGCATGTGTGTACAATAAACAGAAGCAGTCTAGGGGTTTTCCTAACTCTCTGGAGCTTTAAGGGTAAACAGTCAGAAGTGCTTTATGCACTTAGGGGAGAACATACACTAAAATAGAACTGCTAAATTATCTGCTGTAGAAAGAAAATGAAACAAGCTATCTGTAAACAACAGTCGCCTAGATAGGAAACGTATTCTGGATGGAAATTTAAAGACGGTGTAGGATGAAAGTTATATTGGCAACATATAAAATGCAATGCAAGATATGTAATTTGGTGCAGCATAAGACATATCTTACATATTTTATTCTGTTACTAGAGGAGCTATGTTTAACATCTGCCTTCCATAGCAAGCAAAAAGAAAATGATACTTTTATTGTGGTATCTATGATTTCCTACATTTTCTTTATAAACATTGTTAAAAGAATAAATTATGGGTACTGATTTCAGCCTAAATATAATTCACTATAAAGTTAATTAATTAATGTTTTAGATAGCTGGCTCCTTGCAATGGCTAAGACAGAGATATCTTATTTTGACTCACTAATTATGTGAAATTTGCATAATGATAACAAAGAAGAAGCTCAAGATTTTTTTTAAATTTTTTAGACAGTGACTCAGGGTGGTAAAATCAAGTCAATAAATACAATATTTTCTGCAATTTAACTGGACCTTAATTATTTAAATTACACATACATGCAAAGCAGAAAAACAAATGTAAAGTAAACATCAGCATGCAAATATTTCCGATAAATATTTTATGTACTATTACAGGATGAAGAACACTATAATCTCTCTCGAAGCACTCCATATAATTTAATACTAAATGTCAAGAATCCTATATGTGGGAAATCAGACTATAAATAAATGTATATACACAAATACATATACACTTTTATATACATTTATGTAAATAAATTTATCTACATATGTTTAAAGTTTGATTTCCCATATACACAAGCTCGGATATATGACTAGGCATAGACTTAGACCTACAGCTAGACCTATGGCATCCTATTTCTCACAAAACCTGTAACTTTTTTATGAAATTGTATTTGAAGTTAAACAAGCCAGACAGGGCTCAGATTGTTATAACTTATAAAATCTGAACTGGTAAATAGTCATTCAAGTGCATTCTTTTCTAATCTTTTTTAATCACAAAATATTTTAAAATGGGGCTTTTTATTGCCATTTGTTCATTGATAAAGACTAAATAAGAATATGCCTAGATACGTACATGAATAACACTAAATGTTTTTAAACATCAGTAGCTTTTGTTATTTTTCATTGTGTGAGGGAAGCCTATCTTTCAGATATCCTTTCTTCTCTTTCAATGGGGGATGACTAGTTTTTACTATTGCATAAACACCTTCTTCCAACTGACAGTTTTTTAAATTCCTTTCTGTAAATATGGAAGCTAAAAGTAAGCACTAATTGTCAGGGATGGTTCATAGCTTGATTCAGTTGACTGGAATGACTATCAGCTAAGAGGTCCAAATGAAAAATAAACCAGAGGATCCATTTCAAAATGAGTGCTGCCGTCTTTTTGAAAGCATCCATTTTCACAATACCTTCACCCTTGCATTACAGAGTGAATAGTAAAGCCCATCTTTGATGACCCTTTTCTCACATGACAAAGAAAAGATCTGCCTATGAATGCATACATAGAATTCACACTGACTTGTCTAGGAGATCAGTTCCTTTCACCCTTGCTGTTGTGTATTTGTGCTCATTATTGAAAATATTTCCAGTTAGAATTTACTCAGTAATGAAACAAGGTGTAAAATCCTCTGCAGCTTATATTTCTCCAGTCTAACCACAAACACACTGTTCTTTACTGTGAGGATGGTGAGCCACTGGAACAGGTTGTGCCATCCGTGGAAGTGTCCAAAGCCAGGCTGGATGGGGCTTTTAGCAACCTGGTTTAGTGGAAGGTGTCTCTGCCCATGACAGGGCAGTTGGAACTAGATGATTTTTAAGATCCGTTCCAACCCAAACTGTTCTATGATTTTATGTAAAAAACCCCACCAACAGCAGTACTTGCTTCAGACTAATAAAATAATATTATGCTTCATATTTTTAATACCTTAAATAGATATGAAAGATCTGTATTTTCTGTACATATGTGTAAGCAGATGGACAATAAATGCCACATAATATCTAACAGAGAATGTAATTATCCCTGTTTTTCAGAACTTCAGTAATTCCTAAAATATGACCAGAAAATCTCACAGCATTCACATGAAATGGTGGCTTACTTTTTTATTTTTTTTTTAATATTTAAGACAGGCAATTGCCCTTACTGAAAAACTGGAAAGACTACAAGTAAATATTTATTACAGGAGAAAAATAATGTATGCTTTGGCATGTCCTAAACACTGGGTCTATATGACATTTCTATTGAGAACAATCAGCTAAAGCACTACTTTTGTGGCTGGATTTCTGTTTAATTACAATTGATTTTGACATAAATGAGCAGAGGTAAACAAATACTTCTATACTTCTCTTGCTGTTATTAAACAGAGCTGTCTCCTATCTGAGTATTTATATTGGCTTGTCTGTTTCAAGGCTCCTTTCAGTCAGGCAAAGCAATTATGTAGCTCAGATTAGCAAAATGACTGGCAGTAAAATGAGAGTGGACTGCCACATTTTTAAACCTCTTGGATCTCATGTTTTTCTCCTGATATTATAAATACAAGTTTATGAAGTCTATAATCCTTACACCGTTTCCCACAAGAGGTGCTGGGTTTTTGTTTTGTTGTTTTTGTTCCCCTGTTTTCTGGACAGAGCATAAAGACAATATATGTTTTATATTGTTATGACATAAAACACTTCAAAAGCCATAAAAACGTGATGGCCTATGGATTTAATTCTAGTTCACATTTGTTCCAGACAATAAATATTGGAGGAAAATTTCAGGATTACAGAGAGCATTATGGAAAATTTAAAACATTTCTTACAGAATTATGCTTTAATTAAACGCTTACAATTTAATGACAATCACATATTTTTATTTAAAAACAATATAAGAGAAAGAAAATATTTGTGTTACCTGGAAATTTTCCATCCTCACAGCGGGCTGGTCCACAGATCCCAACAATGGGTCTTTGGCCTCTGCCTTGCTGTTCTGGAGGCAAATCAGACCTGTGAGTCACAGACAGGGATAGGCTCTGCTTCCAAAATTCACAACAATATCAAAACTTCTGCAGCAGAAATACAGCTTCTACCTGTGGCCCAGACACAGCTCACAGCTCTTGAATTTTTTCATTATTTTTTTTCAGTGGTACAAACCCACACATTTATAGTTGGCAGTGAACTGAAAATGTCTGACTAGTAAAAAGTATGTCTCATTTCTTCCTAATAGAGGAGAAAGAGTGGAATGGAAACTCAGTCTTGATTTCCAGTGTTTGCCTATAAGGTGACTGGCCCTGACTAATTTGCAGTGAAAAGAACATACAACAGTCATGAAAGTGTCATTTTGGTCTCTTCCCCATCCCACATAAAAAACTTCCTAGCCCAGGGCTGCAGGGAGCAAATATACAAAGACTAGCTGTGCCAGCCCTGCACTTAGCTGAAAAGCTACTGAGAAACTTTAGCAACATGACACATTCATAGTTTTAAATTGTAAATCTTTGTTGTAGAGCCCAAAAGCTGTTTTCTGAGAAAGAAGGAAAACTAAATGGCAGTAATTAACAGAAGAAAACAGCCTCGTGGATCTGTTAGAAAACACATTTTTAATATAGCACGTTTTCACTCTTGATCAAGGCAGTGCCAAAGATTTTGCAGTGCCAATGGGATTATTTCAGCACCAGCATCTAAAAATGCAATGACTCTTAAATATGAAACCTAACTGAATTTGTGTAATCATTTGCACAATTTACATGATATTCACATTCTTTTTACTAACTTTATTGTGAGCTAGTCATAATTATAGTATCAATGATTTCCATATCTAATTTGCAGCATTTATTAAATGCTGTATATTGTAGTGTGGCAATGTTTAGTAATCTAGTCATTAACCAGGATCATTGTGAGCCATTCTATACAAATATTAACAGATTGTATAGTTAGAGACAAAAGGTGACAAGTGATTATGACAAACAAAAGCAATGAATGGGAAGGAAAGACAACATTAATGAAAATATAATCACGCTGTTGACATTTCCTGAAAATACCAATATAAAAGCTCCATAATTTAAAGAAGCTATCCCATCTGTCACACCGTCAAGTCACCAATGATGAGCTATATGTTACACCACTGAATCTTCCTTACCAGTTGCCAATTATCTCAGTATACAAATCTTTAATTAGAAGGCACCAAGCTTTTCACTTTGCAAGCTTGCCTCAAATTTGGATATGACAATTTGTTTACAGATATTGACTGAGGAGGGTGACACTGAGGAGAGAGACATGACAGGCTTCTGAAGAAATCTCCATGTCCTTTTGATGGCTCTGTTTACATCCTGACTATAGGTAGGTGCTGTTGAATGGAAGTCTGTCAGTTTCTGTGTAAGAGTCTGGTTTTGTCCAAAAGAGAATCAGTGCAGTAAAGCTCTTCCAATGTTATCTGTTTTCCTTTGCAAAGTCTCATAAAAATAATTACAAAGGCAACATGGATGTTGAACCATTCAAAATCTGGCCACGTTGGTGAAAGAGTGTATTTTCCTCAACATTCCTGCCAGTATGCCTGGATTGACATTCAAAAATCTCTTTGAACAGCCATAATGAGACCATGTCTGTTTTACACTGATAGATGGAAAAGCCTATTGGGTATCATCCTCTGCTTCAAAAGGTTGATGTCATGAGCAGGTCATGTACTTTGGACTTCATAGAAGGTACAATACATCTGACAGAACAGGAGGAAGAACACTTTTCATGGGTGCTGCTCAGAAAAATCTTTAGGTTATGTAGACATCCTAAGGAGTTCTCACTTGGACATAGAGATACAGAAATACTTCTTATTAAAAAAGAAATTCTTTAAAAGTTTCATATAGAGTCTTCCCCACACTAAGTAACATATTCATTATTGTATGATTAGATGATCCCTTAGACTATTGCTTAGGAAAATGCTGGTGTGTTATTACCACCTTCGAAAGAGATTTGCAGAATGGGATTACCCTTGTGCCAATTTATGAAGAACCCACATTCTCTTAGCAATTTAAGTTTCATAGTTCTATCCTACTTAACTTTCTGCCTGGATAGTGCTCCAATTAGATCAATCAGAAAGGATAATTAAGGATGCCTTTTTCAAATCTGACTCTCTAAATATAACTAGTTTGGCAAAGAGAATTATACATGTAAACAGATTCAACACCGCATTTTCAGATTCTCCAGGAACAGAGAATTAATTTCTGAAAGACACTTACTGAAGATGCCTTCAGAATATTCATATCTTCCTTTTCCTAGATCCTTCATCAAGAACTCTAAGTTACACATCACTTTCTTATATTTCAAGGATTGAGGAGATTATAGATATTAACATCACTAATACAGAAAAATCTCTCCTACTAGTTACTTTTATATGCAGCAGTTCAGCTGCTCAACTGAGAGTCACCTTTCTACTTGTCATCTTTTCATTTGTTATAGCTTCAATTCCTGAACTGATGTCAGAATACTTTGATGTGACAAAAGATAGCTTTAAGAAAAATTGTCAATTTGGGAACTATTTCCCAAGATGTTGTCATTATGTGTTCTTTGTTTTCACTAATATCTTCACTTTTTAAGCTTGCTAACCATTGAAAGCTAATTTTCTGGTGTCTAGCAACCTCTAATCTGAGCCATGTTCTTATAAAAAGTGTATCTTAGTCTTGGAGATAGACTTAAAAGCTAATTACAAACATCATCACCAAGGAAGATGCAGTCAGGGCAATTTCTGTTAGCTGTGCCCTCAGCTTAGTTATCTGAACACCCTACAAAGGAAATCAGCAGCGAGGCATTAGATAAGTTAAACACTGCTCTGGTAAAGCAAGTAAATATGCAGCTGCTAAATTTAAAGCTGCTGAAAGATTTGGAATAAGCCAGTTAGTATCAATCTATTGACATCCTTTAAGAAAATCTTTACTCTGTAGAGGTAATGAAAATACTACACCCCTAGAAATGGGGAAGACGTTATAAAATGCAGGAAAACCTGTTCTAGATATGGATAATTTTCAACTTTCTCAAGTTATTTAAAACAATCTTTTCATTTACTGGAACTTATCACTGTAATATTTACTTGATTTATGGCTTCATGCAACATTCCCAACAAGACTTGATTCTAATAGTTCCCCCTCCTCCCATGCTTATTGTTGCACTGGGGGTGAAAAAAAAGCAAGAGACTTGTACAGTTATTATTACTTTGAATTCTGAGTATCACAGATAATGGAAAGCAGAGAAATCTGAGCCCCAATATCTACTGCATGGTTCTTCAAAAACAGCCTCTGGGTTTCCTAATAAAAATGTAGCTTTGCTTTGTTTTTCTTTAAGAAGAGCTGCTTTAATTCTCAAGGAGACAAAAATAAAACACCATATCTGAAAGTAAGGCTCAGCCTGACCTTGAACAAATTCTGTAAGGAATTAAGGTAAGAAAAAATTGTCTTATGGGAAAAAGAATAAATTTTTTTTGTTGTTGATTTGTCCACCTGTTACACAGGTGCCTGTGCTCAGGCAGGGTACGTACACCACTTCTCAGGTACCTAAGAACCAGTCTAGCAGAGCTCTAAACTTATTTGTAAGCTCTCAAGTGACTCTCTGCAGTTCCAGCTGAAGATGAATACAAGGCAACTAATTTGCTACTACCAAGGGAAAATGTTATAACATAAAAACATTCCCTCCCTTAGCTTCAAAACTGTCGAGTGCCTGGGGAGCCTAACTATTTGTAGAGCTGATACTACGCATATGCTTCCTCTGTAACTGTTACGTGCGTACATCTGGCATCTGTCTCTGTGTTAAACAGACTTAATTGTCCCTAGTATTACTATGTAGAAGCCTTCCAACCTAGATGGTTAATGTGAAAGAAATAAATTAAAAGATTGATAGGATTTTTTTTTTGTGGCATTATTTTTGTGTTATTGACAAGATGTGCAATGAGCTCTGTACTACGGCTATAATAAAAATATTTTAGCTGTGCCTTCTCTGTAACTTTACATAAAGATTATGTTCTTCCTTTAGCATGACATTTGCACTTTGTACAGTCCTTTAATCAAATGGGGTTGTTTTAGCTGGAACTCTCTTTTCCCATTTATTCTCCTTTTATTTTTATTTTTTTTCCCTTTCTTGATTGTTTATGACCCCTCTTTAATCTACATCAGACTTCAGAGCTTTTAATCATTTGCTAGACATAGCTGGACTGATTCTGAAGATATGTCATTACTTTTTTTTTTTTTAAAGTGCTATTAGGGGGACTCTACATGTTAGCACATTATTCAGCTCACTGTTGCCAGCAAAGCCATGACTCAGGGAAAGCACGTGATTTCAGTTTTCACTATATTTTTAAAAGATCAAAGACCATGGAAAATCTTGTTCTTTGGTTAGACAGACCATGCAGAACTGTAACACTCTGAAAGATGGAGGTAGCTGCATAGAACTAATACTAAATTGAAGGCCTTTTGAAGTTACATTAACCTTTGTGTCAATGTTCATCTCAAAATCCCCCAGCAAAGTTAAAAAAAAAAAAAAAAAAAAAAAAAAAAAATTTTTA
>VZTX01028885.1:97611-249049 GCA_013400915.1 Pardalotus punctatus | reverse complement strand
GGGGGGGGGGCGGTGTGGGGAGGGAAGAAAAGTGACAAAGAGAAAAAAGAAAAACACATAACATCTTCAATACAAACACAAAGAGCTCTTTTATATGGGATTCACAAGACTGCTATGGTTTATGGCAGAGCTTTTCTGCACACCATCATCATACCTGAAGGGAGCCTAAAAGAAAGATGGAGGGACTCTTAATATAAGAGCATGTAGTGACAGGACAAGGAGGAATGGCTTCAAACTGAAGGACACTAGGTGTAGATTAGATATTAGGAAGAAAATTTTCACTGTGATGATGGTGAGGCACTGGCATAGGTTAGTCAAGACAAGCTATAGATACTCCATCCCTGGAAGTGTTCAAGGACAGGTTGGTTGGGGCTCTGAGCAACTGGGTCTAGTGGAAGGTGTCCCTGCCCATGGCAGGGAAGTTGGAACTAAATGATTTTTGAGGTCCAATCCAAACCATCCTATGATTTTATGGAAAGCATATTTTATAAAAGTTTAATTTATATGTTCTTCTAATTTCCTTCTCTTTCTATACATGAAATTCAAGATTTTTTCCTACTATTCACCAACAAAGATTTTGTAATTGCAGTTAGGTAATGTTTCATATACAAGAGTAAAGATTTAATTACTACATATACACAAGATAACAGCAAGGTTCTACCAAGACATGATAGCGCTCAGAAGAAAGTAATGTCATCCTATCTTTGTGGAAGGAATTTTTTCTTACTTTAAAATGTTTTTTCACAAAGCTGATAAGCCTCAGTAAAGGTTTGCTGATATTTCACTTAAATTCCTTTCAATTTTCAATATTTCTGCTGTTCTATGTGTTGTGATAATTGTCCTCAACCTCATGAGACCTGATTTGTTTTCTTACCTCCAGATTTCATCACTTAAGAGTTTTCTGACATTGTTGTCAAAGTTCCCAGGAAAAAAGTTTTATCTGGTATCTGCTACTTGAACCTGTAGTCTTGTAAATACAAAATTCTGTGCAATGCTGCTCTTACAATGTTAATATTATAAAATATATATTTATATACATAACACAGTCTTCTGGTATGATAATTTAAAAGAATAGTGTCTATTTATGAATCTTTTAATTAAGAATAGAAAAAGGAGTTAATTGATACCTTGTTTATTATTGAATAGTGCAAGCTATGTGTCTACCAAAAGTCTCAAACTTCAATGTAGCTATTCACAAAAAAAAGAAATCCATACCTAAGAAAATGTTGACCAAAAAAACTGAATTATGCCCTTTGTAGCTCAGGAAGACAAACAATGATGATGGAAGATGGCTGGTTCCAATTTTAACTAGAACAGACATTCAAATAAGTCATCTCTCTTTTCTTTCCAAAATGAGTATTCTAAAAAATGCTAAGAGATTCACCAACTATAATAAAACTGACATCATCTATCCAATCATCTAAATCCTGAGTGAGCTCAGGAAGATGTTAATTAATTTAAAAAAAAAAAAAAAATCAACGCAAATTTAATATTTTTGAAAACTCAGTCTGGACTTGGGTCATGGCCTAGACTCAGCAGTACACTGGGTGTTGGATCTAAAGAGAAATTTAAGACATTAATTACTCTTATACTCCTGTACTTCTGTATTGTTAAATACTGTCAGCCATGAGATCTAGCTTGTTGGATCTAGAGAGAATGTGCTATACCTTTATGTTGGAAATGAGCAATAATAGCACCTAAGATCCACACCTCTGGTGAACAGTATAATTATCAGTGTACCTTCAGCTCCTATCTAAATATCATCATTAGACCATATATCATTTATATTACCTAATATAATTCATGTGATATGGACTGAAAAATGAACAGCTTGCATTAACTGACAGCTTTTTCTCTATTTATCTCTGGAAAATGATGCTACCTTCACCAGGGAGATACTTGGAAAACATCAGCTTATGAAAGAACATTTACTAGTTCAGCAGAGCAAATGGTCCTAAAAGACTCACAAAGGTATTGTGAAACTCTCACAACTACACTCTACTCTCCTGGGCTGAAATTTTACCAGTATAAAGCATAAAATAATCTGTGTTCTGGGAAAGCTACATTGCTTACATATGTAAATTAAAAAGCTGGCCTTTTTAGGCTCCCTATATAGTCTGTATAAAAAGAGAGGCTCTTTTGGAGGGAATTTCAGTTTAAAATCTTAATATAGAGATTCAAACACTTTTTAAGTAAGCTCTCTCTTTTTTTTTTTATTCTTTTTTTTTTTTTTGGTTTGGTTGTGTTTTTTGTTTTGTTTGTCTGTTTGTTTTCATTTGTTTGCTTTTTGGGGATTTTTGGCTACTAAAAATTAGGAAGAAGGATCATTAACCTCATGAACTTCAAAAAGGCCAAATGCAATGCATCAATACTGGGATACTGGGAGATGCATAGATTGAGAGCATCCCTGCTGAGAAGGACTTGGAGTTTCTGATGGATGAAAAAGTGGACCTTACCCTGCAATGTGCTCTCACAGCCCAGAAAACTAGTGGTATCCTGGGCTGCATCCAAAGTGCATGGATAGGAGGGAGAGGGAGGGGATTTTGTCCCTCTACCCCACTCACTTGAGACCCCATCTGGAGTGTTGCATCCAGCTCTGTTATCTTCAGCACAAGAAAGACATGGACCTGTTAGAGAGGGTTTAGAGGTGAGCCAAAAAATATCGGAGGGGTGGAGAACCTCTCCTGTCAGGACAGGTTGAGAGAGTTGGGTCTCTTCTGCCTGGAGAAGAGAAGGCTCAGGGAAGCCCTTACAGCAGCCTATCAGTATACATATGGAGGTTTATAAGAAAGGTGGAGAAAGACTCTTTACCAAGGCCTGTAGTGACAGAGCAAGGGCCAGGGTTTTAATCTGAAAGATGGTATGTTCAGATGAGATGCAAGGAAGAATTTTTTTCACGGTAAGGGTGTTGAGTTCTGCTTTTGTTAGAGAGATTATACTAGATAATCTATACATGTCCTTTCCTACCCACACCATTCTATGATTCCATGACTACATAGGTCATGTACCTAAACTTTTATGTTCTTTAATATTATGAAGTTGTCACAAAAAACAACCTATATAACCTTGACTACAAAACTGTCTCAAGCAAGGAGAAAGTGGTATGCCCTTTTTCCAGTCTTCACTTCTCTATATGACATGCCATAGTTCAACCAGAACTACAAATTTTAACTGGAATTGGAGTCCTTTGGGACATAGGCTACCAAAAATGCATTAATTTAAAGTTGGTGCACTCAGTTGTTTCCTCTTTCTAGAGAGAAAATGAGAGATCTTAAGTCAAGAGCTTAGTACACCGCTGGGAGGTACTTACTCAGAGACTGCTGTGATGAGTATCAACAGAATGAAGAGAAATATCTAATACATAATAAAGGCAGTGTAGGAAAAGGTCGACTTTCAGAGAACTACCCGCTCTTTTCATGATAACTTGGCAGTATATGTGCAAGGCATGTTTATATATTTATAATCCTTTTTTTCCTACTACACAGTGATTATAGCAATCTCCTCTTTTGCGCTATGCCCATTTGACAAGCATGATTTTTTTCAGAAATAGATACATGCTTTTCACTTCCAAATTGAAAATATGGCTGAAAGGCCTGGATGCTTTTAAGTTACTACATTTTGCAAGAACAAACATGAATACTAATCATGAGCATGAAATAACTGAACAAATGAACAAAACTAGCAACAAACCACCCTGCTGGATGGCAGCACACTGGAATGAACACAGCATAAAAGTTATTATAGAAAAGATAAACAGTGAGGTGGATCGCAGAGTGCAGTAACTATTACACTTTTTTCTTGTTGGACTCTTGTTTTGGAGAGCAAATTTAAGAAGAAATCTGACCCTCCACAAAACATTAAAAAATGGTTAGGGAAGGAAGGATTTGGGGCCATTAACCTTGACAGAGCTGTCTTTGCCCTAAGCAATCTTTGTGCTTTCATGACATGAGCTACCAATGTTCATTTGGAGACTAAGATGAAAATAAAACTGCATTTCACTCATGGACTAGTACTCATGTTTTGTTAAATGTACCCACTTAGTCACTGACATAGACTTGCTTTCCTGATGAACCTTAAGAGAGAGTGCAATTATTCAAATGTAAAAACTCTCTATATTTTTTTTAACTCATGTATTCCAGCAATTTAGCCTGTGTCCAGGATGATTGTGTAATCACTTTCAAGTGTATTGCCCTAATCTATAGAGAAGTCTGTTTGAAATTTACAGTCTAAGTTTCAAACTTAGACTTCAAAAAAAAAGAAAATCACAGTTGTAAACAAGGACAATACAGTATACAAAATGCTTACTCAAAATAAAAAATAAAATTAGGAGCAATGTTCTTGATCAGAGGGGAGTGTCATGGTTCAACTCCACATGGCAATTAAGCACGATTCAGCTTTGCTCAGTCACTCCCCACTGCAGCAGGATGAGGGAGAGAATTTGGAAAAAAAAAAAAAAAAGGGGGGGAAACATGTGGATTGAGATAAAAGCAGTTTACTGGGTCAGAAAAAGCAAAAAAAGTGACGTTTAATGCAACTGCTCACCACTCATATACCTCCAGCCTTCTCCTTTGTGAGAAGCTGAAAAGTCCTTGATATTGGGTAAGCACTACTTAGCAAAAACTAAAGACATCAGTGAGTTATCACCATTATTCTTATACTAAATACAAAATGCAGCATTGCACCAGCTACTAGGAAGATAATGAACTCTTTCCAAGATGAAATCAGAATAGTGAGTCAAACTAACAGAATGAGGTTAGCCAGGAAAAAAGAATAAGAGAAAATTGTGTAGGGAAAAGTGGTGAAAAGATTAAAAATACACACCTTACGCAAAATGAGACAAAAGGTGATCAAAAGGAAAAATACTAATTATAAGATCAAAGATAGAAACAACATACCATAATTAAAAGGCAGTAAGAGGAAAAGTCAAGTAACAAGGTG
This sequence comes from Pardalotus punctatus, assembly GCA_013400915.1. Classification (NCBI taxonomy): domain Eukaryota; kingdom Metazoa; phylum Chordata; class Aves; order Passeriformes; family Pardalotidae; genus Pardalotus; species Pardalotus punctatus. Next base: position 244,111 of record VZTX01028885.1, on the reverse strand, counting down.
AAAACCTGTGTGTAACTACCAGGAATGATTTAAAATACTAAATAAGAAAAATAGGAAAGGTGATATTGCAAGAAAAATTATGTAATACCAAAACACATGAAACAGAGTGAATGTTAAAATGCTGGGGGAGAAATGTAATGTAATGATTAGATCAAAGGACTGTGGTAAAAGTCACAGAAATTTTAATAATAATAACAATGAAGATAACAGCACTGATTTTTTTTAAAAAAGTCAGGAACTAAGAACCGTTATGATGGAAACAAAATAAAAATTACAGAAAGAACAATTTGATCCACTTGAAAATACCACTAATATCCACGCAATCTGACTGAATGTATACTTCCTAATACATATTTTAATGCCCATAAACAGCAGATAAAATATTATGCAGAAATGCATGCATAATAATAGCACAAGCCTAAACCATTCAGCTGTATCACAAATAATAATTATCTGGGACACTAAAAGATCATGGCAAAAGCTAATCTAATAAGTCTTCCATTATCCTTTAATACTTTAAAACTGTGCCGTGAGCTAAACAATTGTCAAAATTGAGTTCTGTTTACACCGAGCTGAGTATCAGTGAAACAGATCTCTACTGAGCTCTAATTACAGAAACAAATTGTTCTCTCTGTAATCGAGCGCCAAAGGTTAGTCTGATTCTCCTTCTGCCCCCTCCACTCCCCCCAACACACTTTATGCTCATTGGAGGCACAAAGATGGATGAAAGATCATATGTCAGCTGTTGAGCAAATAGGAATTGTACAAGAGGGGACGTAATACAACCCCACTAGATAATGCTGATTAGCTGCTGCCTTGCAGGGATGAGGTCACAGGGAGCCCAGTGACTACTTTAAAACAGATATTGTATTTCATTTTAACTCAACTAATGGCATACTCCCTTTCCTCCAAGGTGCAGTGACTACCAGATAAGTGCGGTCCTTGGCTATCCTCCTGAAGGGAGGCACAGACACAGAACTTATCCAGAGAAGATCAGGGAATCTGTCCTTTGCTCAAGATCACATGGACTTCCATCCTCCATGATGTACATGTAAGAACTGCAGTTGTGCACACTCCATCCACCTTATGCAGATGGGAGCTAGCTGAGCAATTCTGGAAAGCTGACTGCGTATGAACGCAGGGACTATGCTGTGTGCAAGCCTGCCTCAGAGGATTGTGTTCAGATTTCATATTGTGAAGTTCTGCCCATATGAATATCTGACATGAATGGAAGGAGAGTTCACTAATCATCAAGTCTTCTAAGTTTTTATTCATTCCTTATGGGGAGAGTTAGGGTTATATTTGTTTTGTGGCAATAAAATCTTACATTCATAGGCAGTTTGATGTCCAGCTCCCCACTTCCCAGCCTTCTCACCAAAAATTTCCTCTATCACAGTTACAGGTTAGGTAGTGTCTGGCACCAATACAGACTTTCACGTCTGAGTATAAAATGCTGATTGCGTTCTAATAGCCATGGTTGCCTACACTTCTCTACACATATGTAATTCACTTCTTGAAAGAAATGCTATTACAATGCAACTAAATATAACACTGCTCCTCAGCAGGTATCACTGTGGTAAGAATAGCCCATCACAGTCAGATGGTAAAAATTTGTTTTACTCAAGCCAGTTTCTGTGTGTTCACTGTGAGAGAAAGTACATTTTGCATCATCACTTACGTTGTTTTCCTTATCTGGCATGATATTTACAATCTATATTTCTCAGAATGTGCCCCAAGGACTGAAAGTATCAAAGTAGAAAGAAAGAAAATATGCTAATAAAAATGCAGTACCAACCCGTCTCATGAACAGAACCAGAGTCATCTTTGATTTCCAGCATGCTCACAGCTCTTTCCAAGACATCTGCTAAATTACTACTTTAAAACACTGCAAGCCAGCATGAGAAAAGCTCTTATTTTTATGAATAACTGCTACCTAACACAAACAGCCTAGCTCAGGGAAGAATACTGTTTCATTATGGCTAGTACTCAGTTTCACATCTAGAACTCAAATAAAAGAAAAGGTTATTGAGAAACTTTATTATGATGGCAAAGCGTATTATTCCTTCAAATGATGAATTACTAAAATGAAAACAAAAACCAAAAAAAAAGGCAATTAAATCTACTTAATTCAACATTCTACAAAACTCACCAGATCTAAAAATCTAAGGCTCATTTAAAGCAAATGGAGTGGGTCATTAACAGCTTATTGAAGATGTCATTCAACTGGAGATGTGGTAAGAATTTAAACACATGTAAGTACTGGCAGTCCTCATGCCTGATTTTTTTTCTTTTTTGTTCTACTAAGGAGAAAATTTCCATCTTGTACCCTATAGGAACTAGAAATTCCTCCCAATATATATTTGAATTTGTAATTCTTTCATAAGGAATCTCCTCTAATACTACAGATGTTAAGAAACTTTATGCCTTAAGAGTGGAATATCTACTTACTCTATCTTGGTTAATTAAATAAAAATAATTTTTAAGTTTGCTATTATGAACATGGTATTTTTAAGACATATGACCAGGTGCATTGCAATGGCATGTGTATTTCATTTGTAAAATATGACTTTTATAGATTTAAGAATATTTAAAATTCTTTTGAATTTGTTTGTGTGTAGTACTACTCTGAATATTCTGTTGGGAAATTAATTATTTCACAGTAGCCATTTATGGTTTGCAAGAAAACTTCATTCTTGTTTGATATCCCTCTAATAATTTTAAATGGGAAAATGTAAAGTCATTACTCCAGAAAAAAAAAAAAAAAAGTAAAAACTGAACAGAAATCTACACCACTTTTTCAGCCCAGAATGGGTATTTACTAGCAAAATAGGACTTGTAATCTGGTCAGGTCTGTAAGACAAACATTAAATACTATATAATGAATAAGAGTGGAATGTCATTGCTCTTATCTGTAAATAAGTTTTATAAGTAAGATATGTCCTTTTAAATACAAAGTAATAAGAATGCATTCAAATTAGGAGCTTTATGTCTCATCCTTTACATAACGATAGCTTCCATCTTGCTGTATATATGGCTTGGAAACTTGAAAATCTAACCTCCTGCTTAAACTTTAAAGCCTACACTTTTTGCATTTTTGAGCATTCATTCATTTTGGGCGCTGAACAAGTAGCTTACATGATAAAAAAAGATAAAAAAAGACAAAATCGCAGATATTGTAAATAATCGGAGATTATCTTGCAGCCTCTTGTCTATATGTAGCAGAAATTATTTTTCAAAGGGTATGATTATTTTAGAAGACATAGGAAGACCTTTATCTTTTTTTTTCCAACTGTTGCAGCATCTGTGAAAAAATACATAAAAATCTCTCTGTCAAGCTGTGCCTAGTTTCAGAAAGCTGTTTAAACTGCAACAGGCTAAAGTGACTGCCCACTTCTTCATTTGTTCAAAAATAATATTTTTACTCAGATGGGGAAAAAACCCCATGGCATGTGCCATCTTTTTGTTTTGCTTTAAGCACTTTTGCAGTGTGGATTCATAATTTTTTGGGCTAGCAAACATTCCTAGCAAAGGCCTAGCTTCTGAATGAAGCAAGCTTCTCCTTTCTTTAGGCTGTGGTTCCACAATATGTAAAACTAAGTGAGATCATTCCTGCCTGGCATCTACCCCGTGTTTCTACTGCTTCAATTTTACAGTGAGTAGGTTCAAGTGCCTAAAAGAACAGATAAAAAAGTTAGTTCACCTTCCTGAACAAGACTGCTGAAGGATCACAAGTCTTCTGTCCTTTAAAATTCTCATCTAGAGAAAGGAGAATATACTATATGGAGCCATGACTGTTTAACTGATTTAAACCAGTTAAAATTGTGACAGTAACTTTCTAACATTGGAGAGATTATGAGAGACCCCATCCTTGCTCATCAGGAGCTAATACTTATGGATAGTCATTTGTGTTTTTAATGTTAAAAGTTTCCTTATTGTTTTGAACACATTAATGCCTTCCTAGGAATGGTCCTTCCTGGGAATGGTCCTTCCTGGGATCCCACATTACAAGCTTGCCCCACGCATTATGGAGACTGTGTAAGCGGAGCTGCTGTGGGCCACAAACTGATGGACCCCAGCCTTATGTCTTCTGAAGTAATGTTGTCACAAAGCTATCACAGAATCTAAAGGGTAAAGAAGATCTGATTCAAGGTCAGACAGCTGAAGAAGGATGTGATGCTGGAGTAAAAAAGAACATTCTAAATATCTGTATGGTAGGAATATTTTCTGTTTCCTTAAATTATATACCGTATGCTTTCCCAAGTAGTACAGTCTCAAGATCTCATCAGACACACAGAGAAAGGATCTGAAATTCCCTGTTTTTACCTCAATAAACGTTGTCCTTTTTTTTTAAATGTTGGATGGGATAGCAATCATCAATATGCTAATCTCATCTTCCTCCTACTGTTGTACTTATCATTATGCAGAAATCAGTCACGAACACAAGCACAATCTAAACAGAACAAAAAAATTAATTGTTTAAGAGGACAAGCCACCTCAACCTGTCACATCAACAACTCATATTTTCCATTGGTTCTCCATTTATTTTCAATCCCGGTTCAAGAACCTGGCCATAACATTTAAGGCTTTGCTGAGCAGGATGCATCTGAGAATTCTCTGTTCACTGCACGATGAGACAGCTGTGTCCCTCTAGGCCACTCTCATGAGTGTGAAGCTCTCAAGACTAGAAATAAAATGTTCTCAGTTGATTGCTCTCATTTGATGGAAAAGACACATCACAATAAATAAACAGGGACTCCAGTCAGGTTCTCCTACACTGAGGAAGCAATCAAAGAATAAGAACTAAAGTAAAAAACCCAGAAGTTTAAATGCAGTAAATAAAAGCAGCCACATCTGTTAGCTGAAGATTGGAAAGTCAAGCCTCTCATTAACACCTCCATCAAACTTGCATGGTATGGATCTCCTGGGACACACCATGCCTCCTGCTCCCCATGCACGTACCTAGAATTCCCATTCTTCTAATGGAAATCAGAGTTCAATGAGATAAAAATTATTCCAACAGAGTTGTGCGTCCCGTCCAGGACACTGTCCCAGTAAACAGTTGAGCACAAGCAAGTCTCACATCCATATCTAAATGATTGAGGTAGTTGGCTCTGACATGCTCCAATAAGAGGCACCTGGAAATGTGATTAAGGGTTAGGTAAGATCTCAATCCAATGGATTTCAGAATACTGTACTTAATAAAATCAATGTCCTGTACCTTTCTTTGTTCACAAGAAATATTACTTCAAAACTTTTTGCATCCTAACACTTCTCACAAGGAAACAAGACAGATTTTGTTTCCCTTTGTATAACACTACTGTCAAGTTTTCTTATTATTTCCCCAAACTCACCTACCTTGTGCAGTATTCCTACGAAGCATTTGGAAGAGGTACTTTGGAATCAAACCCATTTCTGCTGGATAGAACAAATGGCAGGACATGCATGAAGAGTTACACGGCTGGTAGTCACCGCTGAGAGTAAAGCATATAATGCTAACTCTCAGCATGCATCAGGGTGGAATTCAAGCTCAGCTGAACAGAGTTGCAGGTATCCTTGTCTACCTTTGAGCTGTTCAACCTGACAGAGCAGTGTACCATAACTTTATATTCAGACCTGTTTTGTTCTTTTCAGTAAGGAATTCCTGAATACAGCATTGATGGCATCGCTTGTTTGAATCAGCAAGCAAGCTATTAACAGGACATGTCTGGGTCAAATATTCCACAAGTTTCAGCTGTTACTGTAACCTCTTTTTAAAATTGAAATGGAAAGAAGTTATCTTTTCCTAAGGTTCCAGATGAAGGAATTTTAAATAAATACATGTTGTAATTGAATGAGAATTGGAGAGAAAAATGTTAAGCCCCTTAGATAAAAGGAGGGACTCCTATTCTTGTCTGAGAATGAGTGACACTCTGTGGAGCTCAAAATGTTGATTCCTTTTCTACAGATTCTTTGGCTGAATCTGGTTTAATAAGTGCAAAAGTGCCACAGCAGAAAACTGTCTATTTTGTGTAACTGCCCTACCTATAATGCCCATGCAGCTGGAATAATGCTGAGCATGCCTTTGGCTTGATCCAGCTCTCATTCTGCCTGGCTGTTGCAGACAGGATTTGGAAGTCAGCATAGCTAGGATTCATGGCTGTGTGATCCTTCTTCTTAGCCTAATGCTCTGCTTGGATTTTACTTTGAACCTTTATGGGAATTCTGTGAAAAGGACCCTCGGTGATTACACAAGCAGGTGACTTTTCTGTGCTGCAGGGTAAAAGAGACTACAGGTGTGCCTGTGACCAGGCTATTGAGTTTGGTTTCAGGATCAGAGAACTCCTGACATCAGAGTGCCATGGTTTATTTGCACAAAGTCAGGCCATGAGGGGCCTGACAGGATATGAGCAATGGGTGCATGAAGACACATTACCAACCTGCTTCTTTCATGCATTATGACCGTGTGTTTACCAGACTCAACCAAGAAGCTGCAGCAAACCCCACAAAGCTATGGCAACCTAGTCAGGAGCCACAGCAACCCAAACAGATCCTGCTGCAGTCCATAAAAGAGCACTGGACACCACGCAGAAAAGAATCCTAAGGCATTGCTTTGATGAAACGCCTCCACAGTGAACACCAGAGCATGTAAAAACACACCTATTTCTGTCTGAGGCTGAACTGAAACACTCTGAAAATTAATCCTTATCAGTTAAACAGACAAACTTAAAGAAGATTTGCTCAATTGCATCAAACTACTAAGCAGATATTCTTATACTCTTCTTGTTATGCTCTTACTCTTTTCATTACTTTTTTCCTAGCTCTTATTCAGATCTAAAATGCCCTGATTCACTTTACTCTTATTCACTTTGGCACTTTGGATTCACTTTGGGTTTAAGTTCAGGCAAAGTGACTGTACTTTAAACCCAAATAAAGATAAAAATAAATAGCTCTCAAATGATTTGACTAATCCACCTGTAATGTTAATTTGGACAAGTTTTCACAGCTGCCTCAATGTAGAAAAAGAGAAAAACATTAACATTTGTGCTAGATTGAGGGGAAATGGTAATAATCATTGATGTTTGCATTCTTAAGTGGAATTCTGCAACAATAAGGTGTGACAGATTTCTAAAAGTATTTTCCAGGGGTGAGGAAAGTCAAAATGACAAAAGGGTAAGGAAAAACCTAGAATAGGCATTTGGAAAACTGTGTAACAAAAGAACAATAAAAATATCATTTCTGCCTTTGATATGTGTTATTACTAGTATACCAAGGAAAAATGGACATTGTCTGTACATGTACTTAAAAAGGCTATTCTTAGTTGCCAAAACTCCCAGGAAGAGTGAGAATAAAAATCAGGAGCTGAAAATAAGAAATTGGTGGTAGTCATCGGAGACAACCAATATAATGTGTGGGGGGTTTTCTTCAGTAAAAAGGAACCACAACATTGAATTTTACTTGAACATTACTTACAGGTATAACTATCGAGTCTCTCTCTCTTAAAAATTCATTATGAAGAGGCAGACCTGAGTCAATTGAATCCAAAGCAAAAAATAAAATTCAAGATGAAAATGAGACAGCTAAGGATCTCTCTATAATTGATTTGAAAATTGATTAGAGGAGGGTATATTTTAATTAGAAACCAAGGAAATGTTTGCAATGAATGGAACACATCCAATAAGAGTAGGCATTATGCAAAGCAGCACAAGAAAAAGGCTGGTGGCATTTGAATTCGCTATGATAATGTTTTTTAGATTGAACACAAGTGACAGGTATAGAAAAGCATATAATCTCAGACAACTTGTCAGCTCAAGTGAAGTCACAAATTGCAAACTGAAAAAGGAAAAAAAAAGTAGAGTAGAGGAAAAGTTGACAGTATTTGGTGAGGGAATAGTAAAAAAAACCCAAAACTTCAGCAAATGAAATCCAAATTGAACATGGCACATAAAAATTGGTACCCAGACCAAAATCAGGTATTTACTTGATTCTACACTTTTTTTTAAGTCTAAAAGATAAGAACTGCAGCAGCTGGTTCCAAGTGAGGAATATGATACCTCACAAAGGTAATAAACAACCAGTGGAAGCCAGTGTAATTATAATTCTAAGATACAAATTATATAGGAAAGAAGAAGTACATTGCATTACAATAACCAATCAAAGAGTTCACAAGAGTCATTAAGAGAGGATAAACCGTGCTTATTTGATTTACTTTTTAGCATTCAGCAGGCCATGTGGAAAAAGTAACTATAAGTTACACTGTAATGCTGGCCACAAAGCTCTAAAATTTAATGTCCATAGAAAAGGATAAAAAGGAGAAAAAGGAGAAAAAGGAGAAAAAGGAGAAAAACGAGAAAAACGAGAAAAATAAAAAGGCCAGAGTATCATGTAACTTAAAAAAACTGGGAACTACCTGAACATGACAAAGCTTTTTGAAGGAAAATTGAAAAGGACAACTAAAAGACTACATGCTTGCAGATAGCATGTCAGACTGCCTAAAGATAGCATATTAGGAGTTCAGAGAAACTGTATACCACTTATCAAAAATGCTTTTAAAGGACAGAAAAATAGCCACCATGGTGAAACAGCAGACTAAAGTAGCCATTAGGAGTAAAAAGATACTCTTAAAAAAGTCAGAATTGTGAGAAAATTAGGATGAGAAAAATGCATGAAGTCCAACAAATAAAATGTTACAATATTTGAGGGAAGTATAAAAAATGTTTTGAAGGATATTTGTTCATGACAGAGAAACGAATGAGAATTTTTTACCAAAAAATTAGAAAATAATGGAAGTCTGCCAGAGGATCATTGGATCAGTGAGGCTGACAGAGAATCAGGATACACACAACACTGAAAGAAGACAAGGTCACACAAGTACCCACTCCTCAAAACAAAAAAAAAGAAAACCAAAAAAAAAAAAAAAAAACCAGAGAGAGAAATTTTGGAAAGAATGAGTCCAGGGAGATTCCTACAATTCAGATACTTTGGGGACAGAAATTAGTCACTAAAACTGCCTGGAACTAAAAGATTAATAGGGTAAAATGACTCCTAACAAATCAGCAGACCATATGTAATCCAAATATGAAATTGAGTGTTGTAACACTATCACTTAAATTAGCTTTGGTATCAAACAAATGTGAGTAGTAAAATCAGAGGCTCTGAAAGAGCTATAGGTAGATGTCATACTATTGAATGACTACGGTAAAATGGCACATAAGATTCAGTATCAACAAATGCAGGTAATACGCACGATGGGAAACAGTAACAATTCTCAATACACAGGCACGGGACTCTAAAACTGATCTCTGTATTATTCTGGACAGTTAAATGAAGATGTCAGCTCATAGTTCATCAAGCGAGCAGTTAGAATATGAAGGTATCTTGGAAAACAATAGAGATTAAACCACAAAACATGACTCTTAATCCATAGCTGCTGTGTCTAGACTTCTGTATTCAGTTCTGCTCATGCCATGTTCAAAAGAATATAATAGAACTGAAAAGACAAAAAAGAGCAGCAAAGATGATCAAAGTTATGAAAAGGCTTTCATAAGAGAAGAGATTAAATAGACTAAGATTTTTCAGTTTGAAGAAAACACAACAAAGGGAAAATATGAAAAGATTTTTGAATCATGATTGTCACTAAGAAGACTAATAGGAAACAATTATTTACTGTTTCTCCTAAAGCAGGAACCAGGCACTGCCAGTGAAATTATCAGGTGACAGGTTTCAATCAAAAGTAGTGTGTTTGGACACACACCAAAATAAGTTGTAGAGATTGTTGTGCAGGGCATTACAGAAGCTAACGGTCTGTAACACCATTACATAAAATCTCGGAACAAAAATCCTCACAGATTTGACGGAAAAATGTCATTCATATTTTTTTGCATTCTTTCCTTTAGACCCTTAATTGCACGGGGCTGTAATTGTCCTGAAGCCTTTGTGCAAACGCTGGAGTAACAGGAAATTCCACAAGGTGACTCAGATGTTGCCTTTGGGTGGATTGAATTACCTTCAGGTGCTGCAAGTGAGGGGCTCACATACAGTACAGTTGCCCCGGACTGCATGAGCTGTAGTTTGTTACTTCATGTGTAACTTCCATGTCTCAACCCCTACTAGACATGGCTGTTTTCATATGCTTTCAAACCCCTACAAATTAATATCTTATGTACCAAAGAAAATGTTTAAATCAGTGTGGTAGTTGGTGAATCAGTGCTTGCACTGCACCTTCCCAGAAATTTTTATTACTCTTGCTTTCATATACATTTTTCTGAATGTCAGGGAGCTATTTTTAAGTACTATCTTAGTTCAGTTTAATAAAAGATATTAAATTATCTGTGCCAAAAATATTGAAATAATTCCTTATTAAGAATTTAGTTTCATAAAATCAAATGCACAGGTCGCTACCAGCATTGCTGCTTCAGACAAGACACATTTCACAGGAGTAACACTTAACAATCTCTGTTGGAACAGTAAGAGAGAAAGAGAAAGATGGGACCAAAATTATAAGAAGTCACAGAAAGTATACAGTTAAAAATTTCGTATGTCCAATAGAAAATTTGCCTACCTTTTCAAAAATACTTTTATATGTCCACTATTATTACCGTTACTGTTTTAAGCTCAAAGTACTTTCTTTCAAAATCTTTCCTATTTTTTCCAGGAACAGAATAATCATAATATTGAATTCTTATATTTATCAGAGTGAAATTTTTTGATGGTAGTAAATAAAAATTAGTTGATTTTCAAAAAGCTGAGGGATCTAATGCCCCAATCAGAAAGAATATTAAGGGATTAAATTGGCCCATATTAGCTCTATTGATACACAGCAAGGTATAGAGATGTTAAAAGTTGTGTAAAGATGCTATTGACACTATTTTTAGTAAAAAAACACTTTTGCTTTCCTATTCTGCAAAATAGATAAACTTAGAATATTTTGTGAACTACAAATTTAGCTGTGAATAGCAAAGCATAAATTATTATAATAGGACCTTAATCTAAATTACATATCCTATAATTTCTGAAGTAGCAATTTATAGTAATTAAACACTGTCTACTTAATATTTTTTTTAAAAATCTTAATTTTTTTTATTTTGAAAGGGGTGGGGTTTGTTTGTTTCATAGACATTGTCTCTATTTTCTCTTCCTCTGTAAAAGTAGTTAAATATTTTTTAAAAAAACTAAACAACCAAACAAATTTTTTATTGTGGGTAAGAAAAAAGTTAAATAAGCCATCAGAAGAAAGTACTCAAATTTCCCAAACTAAAGGGACTACTGAGAGAGTGAGAGAGGAAAAGAAATCCAGATAGGATGGTTACTCCACGACTTGTTTATCAGGTAACAAAGCTGAAAGAGCAAACACAAAAGCAGACAACAGTGAAAAGTATTTGAGTGATGTACACTATAGAAGATTTACTTTCTGAGATAGTTCTGAGGGGCACTTAGAGTTAAATAGTTGTTATTAGGGTTAATCTGTACATGAGAAGGTGTGGAACATATTCCTGAAAACCCTGTTCAAAATGCCAAAAATGCATTTCAATCTTTCTCTGTGTGAGCTTTGCAAGAAAGCGGACTATATTCTCCATCCATAACACTGACGCTAAATAGTAACTTGTGAGACCAGATCTATATTGTGAAGCATTGCTGGCAAAGCCGGGTCATCTAGAAGCGTGAAAATATATGACAACCCCGGTTCTCATAGCTATTTGGCAGGAAACCTGATGTTCCCATAGTTATATGAATATATATTTAGTTTAGTTTACCTCTTTCAGGGACACGGTGCAGAAAGGTTGGAAGGAGATGTCTTTGTGCCAGACTGCAACATCTCCAGGCAGCTGGCTCTGGTGATGAATTTGAGAGGAGAGCGGCAGTGTGCTCATGCACATAAACCTCACCTTGCCATCTTAATGGCACACCCTACAGCGGGTGTGATAAAATGGGACAGACTTCAAGTATCAAACAAATATTTACTTAGATTTAATGGGATTGCTACTGTATTTTTATGAAATGTCAGTTGATTCTTAAATGTATTTGCCAGGGATTAACAGCTATTCCAGAATCCATTGCTATTTAATGAACATACCAGAACTGTTTTAGATGTTATGAGCTAGGTTTAACAAGTTCATTAATTACTTCCATTCACTAAACGATAAAAATTTTCCGAAGATTAACATTATGTAAGGTACAGATATTTTACACTGAGATTAATACTCAAATTAATATTTTTATTCATCCCTTGATATTTAACTTATATTAAAATATTTCCAGCAGCCAGATAAATATGTTATTTTTTTTTATTTTAAAAAGTCCATATAATTTAAGACTATGCCTTTCTTTCTTCTGAGTCATTTCAGTAGAGCATTTCAGCACATAGAGCTTTTTAGAAGGTTGATCTCAGATTCTCATTTTAAACCTCCAACACACTGTACTCCATTGCTTCTGGCACTAGCAATTTGGCTATAAGAATTCAACCAAAAGACAGGTAGATAAATATTTAAGCAAAGCATAAAAGGTTATGCACTTTACACTGGCACCCAATTTTGTGAGGGAAGAAAGACTTCCCATCTGCAAATTCATGGAAGAGGGAACAATGGCCAAGAAAACAGAAACCATATTTCTGCCATGGAAGAGAGATTCACCACCTCTACAGCAGGACTGACGAAATGGGAAAGATCTGTTGAATAAATTCATGCTGGTGTCTCCAGAATGAACTTGGGCTGGTACCATTTTAACACCTATATACAGAAGCCCAAAACTTGTAATAAACAAGTAATTGTACAAAAAGCTCATTCCCTCAAAACTTGAATTTAATTTCTTCTTTCATAGGTTTTGGTATGTACAATTATTTAACTTTATCTCAGTTACTCATTTTTACTGGTAGTAAGGAGGATGTGATTCATCTTAAATAGGTCAAAGGACTCATACATGCTCTAGAAGTACCTCACTCTCCTCAGTAATTCTAGACCTCATCAACTAATTAACTATAGAGAATTAGGGTAACTAGCTCAGATGTGGGTGAGAGTGCAGGTGAAATGACAGGCACAAGGTTCCTAAGGTTCCTGAGAACTTGTGGCTGTCCTTTCCTACAACTGGGTTGAAAATGTAGAGGTTTGGGAAGCTTTTATTTTTTTTTTTTTTTTACACTAACAGGTCTTTTGGTCTTTTCAGCTTGTTGTACTTATAGAGGACTAAATATCTAGGAGAAAACCCAAGCCTTAGTCTTGAATCTAGTTTGGAAATGTAAAATTCAGTGTAAATGAAGATGCCATTAACTAGAATATCCTGGATTTCATTAATGTTTTGAAGAGTATTTTTAGCTATCTTAAACTTATAATTTTTAAATTTTTTTATATCATGTTTTTCCAAGAATTATGTTCACACATCTAAATTAAAAAATCATCTAAGTTTTGAGGAAAATTTTTATTTTTTTAAACAACAAAGACTTATGCAAAATAATTATACTACCTAATATTGGATTAAAAAATACAGTTATATTTTGTAGATTTATAACAAAAATAAATAGCATACTATGTTGATTTAAAGATATAAAGACGGTATAACTGCTGACCCGGCCGAGCTTCTGCAAAAAAGCAAGCACATATCTGATATGGAATATATTCCAGTTTAGAATTATTTAAATAGAGCTTATCTTTAGGAAAATTACAAATTTTGATCACTTTTGGCAGAGAATTACATTTAACAAAAGCATACTACCTCTAACAGTCGGGCAGTTTCTTGTTTCCTAGGAAATCTGAGTGTGTCTGTTTTCTTTTCTCCTCTGTGTTACATGTTATCTTCCCACACCCTTAACTTCTACCTTTGTGTGGTTTTTTTTTCTTCCTCTATCTCTTTGTCTTTCTATACTTCTGCATATCAGAAAAAGACATTTAATAAATATACAATAATCTGAACTTCTACTAACATCTGAATCCATGTCTTTAAAGAACTTCAAGAAATCTTTAGGTTCTAAGTACCAACAAAGTTTTCAGGCTTTAAATACTGGCTTATTTTGTCATACTCATGAAGGTTACCCATCTCTTGAAATCACTGTAAAATAATGGTGAATTGGTGACTGGGACAAGATTTCTCAATAATGAAAGGAAGGTGAGTTCACCCTTCTCAGTAATTGTCTAGCCTGTGTTTCAGAGACTCTTTTCTGTGCCAAAATTTTCTGTGCCAAAATTTTAGCAACATAAATATTTCTGCTGTTCTTCATATATTAAGAAAAAAATGTGAATGCACAGAGAATAAAATTTATAAAATTAAAAATAAAGGAATGAAAATATGCATTAATAATAAAGAATTAATAAATCTAACAAAATGTAACAAAAATATGGATATTATCAATGCTTTTGTATAAAGAAAAGATATCCATAGGAAAAATTCACAATTTTAAATGTCACAGGCTTAAATACCTTGTAGGATTCTATTTTCACAATCAATATAATGAAGAAAGAAAATTTTGAGAGAAGTTTTATTTTGAAAGTCCAAACTACTTATTTGTCTATTGCAAACATGAATACCAAAGAAAAAAAATACATTTTCTTATTAGGTGGTATTTCCAGTGATTTAAGTATTTACAGTATCAATTTAACAGTTGGGGTTTTTTAGTTATTTTTAAAAATAATTTGTATGATTCAATTCAGCAGTTTGCCCTGGTTAGTCATGTACTCTGGTACTCTTGAGAAGCAAAAAAGCAGCCACAGCACACTGGCAAGTTAAGTTGAGTTTAAAGCTTTCCTCACAGCAGTAGCTTCAGTGTTCACTGTAGCTTTTTTCTCCATCCTGCTCTTCTCCATGTACTTCCCCTCAAAAGGAAGTAATTAATGTGAACTTTGCTTACAAAAACAAAATACCACAAGGATAAGGGTCAGAATCCTTGCTTCAAGTCAAACTAGAAATGTTGAAAAGAAATATCACTTGTTAAAACTAATCACAGACATGAAATGCAGGTATATTCTATAAAGTATAGGAATACTTCACAAAGTGTGGGGAAAATTCATTTTCAGCAGCACACACAGAACCAATATACACTTCCCTGGGCCATGAAGACTACAGACAGATGTGCTGCAAAAGCCTCTCCACAGGGTCAGAACAGACACAGTTCCATTTCTGTTTCTGTTTTCTTTTTATGTTTGATTTGGTCCTTGAAAGGTTATTTGGGCTCTGTAGTTGCCTAGAGATCTTGTCAATGTGCAACCTAAACTGCACTTTTTATGTAAGAACTGCATTCATTTGTTCAAATAAAAATTAGGTCAGATAGTGCTGTACATTATTAAATAGATATTAAAAAAAACTATATTTGTAAGGTACCATTCTCCAGTTATGCACTCTATTTTAATCTGACAGCTTTTGCCTCCAAATTTTTCATTCCAAAACAAGCTTTATGATGAAAATTGAGTGTTTTGTGTAAATGGATTTGTGAATTGTTCTCATAGTTGCGGTTTTCAAGGAAGCAAGCATAAAATCTTTCAAAGCATTAAATTTTCTCTACTATTAAGATACAGATTTCTATAGACTACAAAATTAAGTTTTCAGGGACATCAGTTAATGATGTCTTATTTTTGTATTTATGAGTATGCATGTGGACATATATAGACACACATACTACATATACATATACAATATTAATAATATTGCATTAATAATCATAAAAGAAATAATAAAATACTATGTATTTTTAATATGTAATTACATGAACATTCTCACTAATTTCTATGAAAAAAATTATGTGTTAAAAAGCTGGAAGAATAAGGTCCTACATTTAAAAAATACCTATACATGTCTTAAATAAAGGGGTATTATCTGTGCCACAGTGTGACTTGGTTATACCGGGCATATGCTCTTCTCAATTTCACGCAGCAGAGGGGAGCAGATGGAATTAAATATAGCTTGGCATGCAGCACAGGGGCAGCCATGGAGCAGTATTTCCTAGTACCACACAGGCATTGCCAGCTCTATATACATTAGAGATGAAACACAAAAAAGGGCATGTCACCTTCAAGAAAGGGTAGTAGTCAGGGAACATCTGTTATACATGCAGTGCTCCCTGTAGAAAGAACTGAAACATGATGAAATATGCATCAAAAGTTCCCTATGCACTGAGGTACATTAAGTCCCTTTCAAACCGTATGAAGCCCACTTGGGGAAGGGAGGTTATTTGAGTGCAGCAGCTGGAATAGGAGAAAGCAGCAGCAGGGAATGGAAGCCAGCTGTTCTGCCATTCTGAAGATCAGATTGGGCAGTAGGTAGACAGAGGCTGATACATGGCATCGTGCATCACTGAACTACAGAGACTAGACAAAGTTTCACCAAGTTTCATTAGTTAATTGTTCTGCAGCTCTGTCTCTGAGGCAGGTCCATGTTAAATGCTGCATATTATTATATTGTATCAGGGATTATTCTCAGGATGCACTACATAATCTATATTCCTTCAAAGTCTCTAACATGATGAGTTCTTCAAGATAAAGAAGATGTTCACAGAGAAGAGGTTGCAGAATGGGTCAGAGCAAATATTCCCTTTCAGTACTTTTTACTCGGGATTAGACAATACAGCTCATCCCCATATTTAGTTATGGTACCATAAAAAACAGGACTAGAATGAATCCTCTGGCCCTGGGTAGTTAAAAATAAATCTAGATTATCACTGAAAAATGTACATTTAAACTGTTTTAAAAATCTCCAGGAAAGAGTGTTGTTTAATTTACAGGGGGAGCCTGCTTCAGTGCCTACACATCTTTGTAGTAAAGTTCTCCTCAAATATAACTTAAATACTTCTCCCAGCAAATTAAATGAAATGAAAAGAAAGCGTAATCACCATCCTATTTATAACAACTTTATATACACAAAGACCTTTATTATATTTCACCCCAGTCCTTGCTCATTTAAACACACAAGATTCTAAACAAACACTTCTTGTAAACTTCACCTACAGGCAGTGTTTTACAAACTTCTCTTTTCTGCTGTTATTATACCTCCTTTTTGATTTTGATTTTTTCCAGATCTTTCTCTAAAATATGCCTACAAACTGTGCACAGTGGATGTATCACTAATTAAAGCATGCTGCAACTCTGGCCCAAATTAAATTAAACCACATTTCTCCCTCTGGAAACCACAACATTGGAGAAAAGTAGTATATAAACAGAAAAAGGGCCATGAAAAGGACAGTCTCTATTAGTGTGTACAGATATGAGGAGATACGCTTTGTTCCAGAAGAACAAAATACAATTAGTAGTATTCCAGCTAAAGCATTTCTGAATGGAATAATTAACTCCTGTCTCTTATTTAAGACACTTCTCTCCCTCAGCTGAACATAGAACTATTGATAAATAAATCATTCAGATTTTCAAGTAATATGTATCAGCTTTGCAGTAACTCCATCTGCAGAACATTGCTTCTTGTTGGTAAAATGAATGTGGCTGGAATTTGCAATGGGATTTTGTTAAATCTTGTCTACTATTGCTGTTTATCATATCTGTATTGTCTGCTGACTCAATAAGAGGAGATACATAAATCATACAATGATTATTTAAAATGGAAAAGACAGGAGATGTATTTATTTTAATTGTCTCTATATAACTGAAAAAACACACACACCCTCATATATATGGGTTTTTTTAAAGTCTAATCCCGTGTAACCTTAATTAAAAGAAACCTGTAAGTACTCCATTCAAGGTTTTCAGACACAGACTAAGAGGCAGGAATAGATGCTCTAGTTATGTTACAATCGTTTCCTTGATATTAAGTATCCATCCAATATAAGAATATGTGCCCTAAAATATTCATTAACAAAAGTAAGCACAAGTAGAGAACATCCATTTATCACCCAGGGAAATGCATAAAGCCTGAAACTATGGAAAGTCTCTATTTTCTGATTTCCTTGTTTCAAAAGTTGTTGATCTTTCTATGCCCCCACTTTTCTTTCAATTTATAAGAATAATCTGGAAAGAAGAAATGTTAGCTGAAGATAATGATTTTGACATGGAAGGACCTCATCTTACTGAGAACAGCAAATCCTTCCCTTGCTCTTCTGGTGGGAATAAAGTGAAAAGATAACTTATGGATTCTAAGCCTTCCAAGAACAAACTGAAGTACAATAACTGTGGTCAGCCCCAGGAAAGGCAGTGTCAAAACAGAAAGTACAGAAAGGATGTAATGAGATTTCCACTAGTGACAGGGGAGGGATATTCTGCTTTGTTGCCTCTGAAGTAAAGCAGAAAGAGATGAGCGCCAACAGCTACAGCACCCAAATATTAGAACCTCACATACGAGACTTATGGTAATAGACTTATGATCCTGAAGTGCATGGTATGAATTAATTTGCAAATAAGCTCATCAAAGAAAACTCTTCTGAAATTTATGAATACTTTTATTGGTGCAGTCATGAACTTTTCCGATGTTAGTAAGGACATATCTAAGTTATTAGTGAAGGGTCCAATGAAAACAAAATACAGGTCAAAAATACATATAATTTTTATCCACTGAATAATTTTTTATCTATAAAAACAGTAGAAATAATGTGGAGGAGAAATGAAATTGCCTGAAAAATGTAGCATAACACACCAAATGGTGCATAGATCAAGTTGTGCTAAATGGCTGTAATCCCCTTGAATGACAGGGACATATTTGTGTGTACCGAAGCAGGAAGCTCTTTCTGTATGTTTTGAAAGTCAGTTATAGAAATTTGCACCCTAATCTTTGGCTAAATGCATTAATTGTGGGATATGCTGTTCACAAAACTTCACAGCTACCAGATATATGATGGCAATGATCTGCCAGGTGCTGAAACATGCACCTGATTAAAAACCCGGTTTGGCAGAACACATGGCTGGTTGAAATGCAGGATAATGGGCAATAACAGGCAGCAATAACAGGTTAAGGCAGTCTGATGCAAGCTGTATTCACTGTCACTTTAGCTGCCAGAGTGTTTGCACCACTTTTCTATTATGTAGCAACAAAGGCAGAGAAGTAGTGAGGCTTTAAGTCAATCCAGCCCTTCTCTGTTAGGGTGCCACTTCATTTCCTTTTCTGACTTTTTCTGTTCTTTTAAGACAAACATCTGCTTCCTCAAACTTCTCCTTCCTTACCTGGACAGCACTGCTTGAAAACCAAAGCTGCTCGTCTACTTGTGAGAAGAACACAATATGTTAAAGCTGTGTCTGGGAGTCCTCCCATCTCTAACGAGGAAGTACCAAACAAACTGGATTCTGTATTGAAGCAGTCATGCAGCTTCAATCACAAACCTGGACTCGGTATAAAAATAACTGAAATCTGAAAGAGGAACTTAAATTGACTGGTAGACTAGGAGATGGACTAAAAATAGGACCTAAACCAGAAAAAAATATTCAATATAATACTCTGAGTGAACAAAAGCTGGCAGATATGAGAGTTTTCTCTTTGTTTTGTCTAAATCCATCATATAATTTGCTGATACATTATACAGCAAAAGATATGTCATAGATTACTGCGTATTAACATGAGAAAAGCTGACAATCATCTGTACATCAAAGGCAACTGACCTGTATTTCTCTCTGTACTTCATTAACTTAGATTAGAAGGCAGAATATAATTCTGTTCTCTCTAAAAAGGGAACTACAGAACATTTGCATAGTCTAGCTCAGCCCAGGTAGTGAAATCTTGCAAAAGTGTTACCTAGATCATCTTTAAATGAATGTTTGAGATCAAGACACTCAGAACATTTGAAATTTTTATTAGTTTCCTCTGACTTAAAGCGAAATGTATCAATTTAAAAGTTTAATACCAATTGAAGTTCAATAGCACCATTCACAAGGACTTCATAAGAAGTATGAGACCAGTAATAATGCTGCTAATTCTCTTATATTTAGAAGTACTGTTTTACTGAACAAAGTACTCACAGCAGAAAAAAAAAAGAAATTAATGTCAGTGGCTCCAATGTCATATTGAATTTGTTATACACACTGGAGTAGATATCAAAGAAATATAAAAATTGTCTTATTTGTCATAAAACTCTGCAATTCTACCTACATTTTTAATCATAAATTAAAAGCCTCATTATTAGAATAAGGCAAAATAAAGCTCAGTAAGGCTAAATAAGGCTCAAATATCTCCAGCTCATTGATAACAAGTTTGGTCAATTAGAAACAGTTACAGAATAGATAAGTTGTCTTTGACCTATTCTGGTCCTCATCTAGGATCATACATGTGCTTGCATAAAGCACAGAGCCAAAAAAAAAAGAGGAGAGAAAAATATATAGAAGAGAAAAAAACAGAAGTGCAAAACCTGAGACTCAAAACCTCATTTTGTGTGGGCTTCACCTAACCATTTCCAGAATTTACAGCTCTAGAAATAGATTCTATTACTAAGACATACTAAGAAAAGGAAAGAGACCCTCAATACAATTAAGTTGCTCTTATAGCTTTCCTGGAAAACAATTAATCAGATGAAACTTGAAAAGGGGTACTGCGTGCAAGTAAACAGCAAGTTAGCATCTTACCTGGCCATTTAGAGGTTAAGCGAGTTAGAAGGGATGATAGTGCTGGACATAAAGACTCTCAGGTGGTGTCAGAGCAAGAAGGGCAGTCTGACAGCTATTCTGAGCACAGAGAGAATGTGATAGATATTCTGTCCAGGGGAAAAAAACCTATGGGAGGAAGCATTGTTGAACAAAAGATTTCACAGGTTGTGTCAGTTCCTGGGGACTCCCAGGCTCCATCAGTTTCTCAGAAGAGTCCATCACCAGTTTTGCAGACTTTGAAAAGAAATATTTCTCCACAATCTTCTTTTTCTATTATCTCATTAAGCTGGTATATTCATAAAAGAACTCATCATCCCCAATGGCATGGAAATCATTGGTGATGATGTCTGACAGCAAAAATGTGCTTGATGAACTTTCTGAACTTATCAGTCTAGACTGATTCTAACTCAGTTAAACAGAATGGATTTTAATTACCCAACAGACTCAAGCAAGATTATGCCGAGAAAATTATTGGATAGTCCAGAAAAATCTTGGTAAAAAGTTTTGGTAACTTCTGCTCTGCTGCATATGGATAATGCAGGATACTTGATTTCTAGGATCAGTCTTGTTTAGAAATGGAGACTACAAATGAACAAGTTACTACAGCCTTGTTATGTGAACATGTTCAGTGGGAAAATGCAAGGGGTAACAAACAGTATTCATAGACATTCTCTAGCACTGATACAGTTTTTGTTCCTAAGATGCATGCAGAACTGCAGCAGTTGTGACACAAATGTATTTTTGTTGTGATGAAAAAAGAACTTTTTATTTTAAGTTACACTTTTTTTATGCAGATACATTAAAGTCCTTTTATACTAGTAACTATATCCTAGACTAAAAGGGTGCTGTTTTACAGAGAAGCCTGATGGGCAATCTTCATCCTGGAGAAGACTCTGTCAGCTATGCTGAAGAGTTTCCTTTTATCCTTCCTCCAAGCGGTTACCTCTGTTTTTTTGTTTATTCTCAGGATCCATGCTATTGTTAATGAGGCAACAGCGTATGCAGAAATGGCTCTTCTATGGGATGCAGGTGTGAAGGGCAAGAAACTGTGTTGAAAGAAAGATGCAATGCACGGTGGGAAACCAAAACTCAGCAAAGCTACTGAATTTGGAGATATTTAATACCTTGAAGTTTTTTTGACAAAGACATGAAAGTGTAGATTTATACTAAAACAAGAAAACACAGACAGAAAATAAAACAGAACAAAAGAAAAAGAAACTAAAAATTCTTGGGAAAATCTAACAAAGACAATAATTTCTGAGTAACTAGAGAAAATCCCGTAACTTTGTATTTTTCACTGATTATTAGGTAAAAATATGCAGGATTCACTAAGAAAAGCGTGAAATTAGCACCTTGCTGTTTTACTGCTCCCTTGTAGATATTATTGTTTATGGTTTATGATATAATTTTCAGCTTTGGATACCTTTTAAAGAAATAGAGATTACTGCTGTTTTTCTTAAACCATACCAAACAAACCAATTACTCTGTTATTTAAATGCAAAAATCATATATTACATGCTATTGCTTCAAGAGAAATAAACAGACAATTTGACAGATGTGTTCAAGACTTAATTCTTGTAAGACTTCTAAGTAGGGTGATCTCAAACTGTCCAAAGTAGTGATAGGGTTTAAAGTATCAGCAACAGAAGTGAAAAAAATAGACAGGTAAACAAAAAAATTTATCCAAAACCATTCTATTAAGAGTAGCAGGCATACGGAACAAGCTGTTCAGTAAGACAGCTGATTAGGATAGCATAAGTAAGCTTAAGAGACAGCTAGATATTCTTATGCAGAAAGTGGCTTGGATATCACAGCAAGAGAATATAAGGCTGAGATAACTAAAGTGGGACGTGCTTATTTTAACACAAGACTTACTATCATGATAATTTTATAGTTTGGGGGGTTTTCTGCTTTCCTCCTATTAAAGCTATTCCATAAGCATTTTATTAATTATGAAATTAATTATATCTAATTTGGATTATCTTTCTCATTTGTGAAAGTGTTTAAAATCACTACCGGACAGAACTTGCTATCTAGATATATTTTCCTTGAAATCAACAATTTCAATAGGAAACTGACAGAGGTTCCATCATTCACTGTTTCCATTAATTTAATGAAAATTATAAAGTAAGCTTGGTTGCTTCCCATCCCATGCTGAAATCAGAAGACATCTTGTCTACAAAAATTTTGTTCATAAAATTTCCTATCCCCCTGTTACTGAGAAAAGCACAATTGCTGTAGTGCTACCAACACACTTTTTATCTCAGTATGACCTTATAATTTTCAACTATCTAGGCTAGAGTTGCTCAAAACTGCAGTCAAAATACTGGTACAACTAGCATTCTTATTACTGTCATGGGCAGAACTGGACACATGACAATAGTGTTTGGAATTACATAAAGAATATGTCAAACAAATTTAACTAATTTTTAAATTGGGATTCTCAAGTCAAGATCCTGACTTCACAGTTAATCCAGATAATTTTTCAATAATGTTGGAAGATTTAATAATGTGTTGTTTTAATTGCAGAAGCTCAAGTATTTTAAATATCTTTAAACAATAATCAAGCCTAGGACTTGGCTACAAAATAGTGACTTCCCATCCCTGCATACAACCCAAAATGGTGACAGAACCACAGCTTCTGATATTGCTTCAGGCATTGCTGGAGATGATTGTTTCTAGCAAGCTTTCCATCTTCTTTTCCCAGAAAACAATTTTTCTCTAAAGAAAAATTCAATTCTTTTTCTATCCTAATCACATATATCATATTTCTTACCCTCCTTCAACTTGGCTTATGACTAGAGAAAGCAATTTTGTTTATCTTCTTTCAAAAGAGAAAAATTATGTTGGGCTAAGAACCCTAATCATACTAAGCTGAATGACAAGTAATCATTGATTTCATTTGGAACACCCCATAGCAGCACATTTGTTACTGCAATGACCTGAAATCCCATAAAGTGCTCGATGCAGGTTCAGTTTTCATAATATGACAATGATTTTATTACAACACACTTGAGACAAAAGAGTTCATTCAGGTAAACAAATTTGTATCATTATTATTTGTAATTATATTTGGGGGGAACAAAAAAAAATTTAAAAAGGAAAAAGTAGTTTATATCTCTCTATCTCCATTACTTTTTTTTTAATTCCTCAGTAAAAAAAAATTCACATAAAGACCCACTGTTGTAGTTCAGTGGCTGACAATACTTAACATCCACAATTCAATATATGTTTAATAAGAACATGAGTAATTCATATGAGCTATTGGAATAAATTTTCTTGATGAATAGGGCACCTCATCTAGGTATAATGACAAATGTAAACCTGCATATAATTCTTTGCATTATAATGAAAATAAGCCACAAGAATGGTTGGCTTAATATGCTTACTTGACTGCATTATTTTGACCATAACTGGGTTTGATGCTGCTGGACAAACTGCAGTATTATGAACACTGTCCATACAGTCTTTTTCTTAAAAAACATACATTTTTCATTGGAGTAGTAGATAGTTTCTGCATGAAACTTTAAAAATTTTAAAGCTCTGTCATGGCTATACTTGATTGATGGAAATCCAGAATTTTTGTCTTTGTTTCATGCAAAACTGAAAGAATAAGACACATGCTCAAATAGCTTCTTTAAAAAAAAAAATCCTGCACTGCATCTTTATACAGATCAATGTCCAATTATAAGCAGAGAGTTGCTGTGGCAAAAGGTCAGGAAAAAATAATCTTTCCAGCATTTATTACTTGGAAAATAAGGTCACATATGAGGTCAACCTCCAAATGTGTACAGAATAAATTATACTGCAGCATTCTAAATATTCTACGCTGCAAAATTTATACTGCAATCTCAACATAATCAGAAAAATGAAGTTGAACATATATTTCCCAACGACTGTTCTACAGATCAGAATAAGCTAAGAAGTGAAAAACCCAGGTCCAACTAATCCACAACTAATAAAAAGCTTATAATATATTTCTGCTTAAATAGAAATATAACTTCTTATTAAGTCTGACTGATTTAATAATTTCTTAACTGTCTTTAACACTGAATCACTTTCCCCACAACAAAGTAAAATAATGGGAAACATACAAAACATTTAAAAATATTTCAGTGGTGCACTTTATTGCTTTCAGCCTAGAAGCAAAACATAAAGGCAGAGAATGCCGGAGTGCTTTGTCTGTCTGATGCTTTTTAAAAAAAACCAAACAAATCTTTCAAAATAAAGAACCTCCTAATTACATAAAACCTATCTGGAAAAAAATTAATTGACATAGTTTGAGGAAACAAATATGCTTGTTTGTCAGAATGAATGTTGGTAGAGAGCACTGTCATTGCCCTGGTATAAGTCATTTTAGCTGTTTCACAGACACTGTTAATCTTCAGTACCTTCATGGGATGTAAAGGAAAGTATACTGAAAATCAGTTTGTATTAGTATTTGACACTTTTCACACTACACTTAATTGTGAAATCAACATTACAAACAGGAAAATGCAATCATGAAACGAAAACATCTTCTGATTAATTTTTACTCTTGTCTTTTATCCAAAGCATTTTCTTTTCCGCTTCAAACTACTTGAGGAATGTAAATGACTGGCATTCTTTTATCTGTTGCAGTCATGTCTAGTTTGAATTTCCAAATCACTCTTTGACAGAAGGATTGTATATAATATATCACAGGCAATGCCAGTGGAGATAAAGTATATTCTAATAATTTTTAAAAAGAATTAATTTTTTTTTTTTTTAATCTTCTTTGGACATTTGTGGTTTCATTTCATGTTCATTCTGAAAGATACTGTGTTCTTTGCTCTGGGCTAGCGATAAGATTTACTGTTTTCTCTGATAATGTTAACAATGGGCTATTCCTCCCTGATAACCTGCAACTGCAATACTAATAGGTTGATAATGACAGTTTATGCTTTTGTAGGCATTGTAGGCTTCACTCACCTTGTTCAAGTGGCTGGCTTTTAGTTGAAGTAGTTTTCATCTTGAGTGCCTCCCTAACAGACATGTCACAGCAGGAGCCTTTGTTAGTGTCTTGGTCACTGTCAGCCTGATCACTGTCCCCATGCCCGCTGTCCCTCAAGCTGGCTCTTTCTGGATCTTTGAACGTGGAGCTACTGAAATACATATTGAAAAAAAAAAAAAAAAAAAAAAAAAAAAAAAAAAAAAAAAAAAAAAAGAAAGAAAGAAAAAAAAAGAGAGAGAGAGTTGTATTTACTTGTTCTAAGTTGAATTGTACTCTCTGGCAAAGCAATTTTGACAAGAATGCAAATGGGGGAGCCAAGAAAGTTATTTAATAGGCCTTACCTTTGAACAAACTGCTGCCTGCTGCCCATGTAATTGGGCTCTGCGGGAAAATTGTCTGTCTGTGAAAGAGAAGGAAAAAAATACGTATAGTTGTACACTGGACAAATCTCCTGCAGAGCAACAAGATTTCCTAGAGGAGAAATGATTAATAATTCAAAAATTCCCTTAATCTTCAGATTTGTACATTTTAATTAAATTGGAAAACGCTGGCATGTAATTATGTGCTCAGAACAATTAAATGATTCCGGTCCACAAATTACCTGCTAAAGTAAACAATGAGGCTCCAATAAGTGGCATTCTCTGTTAGTAACCTGACAGATGACACTGTTTATGCTTTTTCATTAGATAGATATTAAGACTGATGGTTATTGAAAATGAGAGAAAAAATTACTTTTGCATATTAAAAAAGAAAATTATTCAATAATACTAATTTTTAATCATAATTACATCATCTACTGGGATTCTGAAGCTCTTACTGCTGTAATGCACTTTTGTAGACTGCTATATTACACTTGAATTGAAAAAAAACAAAAAATCAAGAAAATTTATGGCTGATTAGCTGTGGGGTTTCTCAGATGCTACTAGAAAAATGCAAGTATGAAAATATTTGGATTTTATCTCTTTAATTTTCATCAGTATTAATAGCTGTCAGAATAATGAGAACCACACATGCAAACAAGAACATTAAATGATCACTGTTGACAAGCAGTTTTTAGAAGAAGATACTTTCATTAAGTCTGTCATGTGTATATTTTTAACAGCATGAGCCAAGTAACTGTAGAAGCAGAAGTATTAAAAGGATCCAGACCAACATGGAGCTGTGCCAAAGGGAACTGAATTCCCCTTGTATCATTAGCTGAAGTTCTTTGGAAGAAAGAGAGACTGCATCATTCAGAAAACTCCGCATACTGTACATTCACGCACGTCACTTCTTCTTGCAGCTGACCTAGCGACAGAGCTTCTACTGTTTTCTGCATCACTTCACATCACACCACTATGCTCCGCAGCAGCTCCAGGTTTCGCAGCAGCATCCAGGGGATCAGTATCCATAACACAGGCAGCACCCAATTAATGGAGCTGAGGGCCCAAGGTTTACTGTCACACAGCAAGTGCTTATGCAAGTGACCAGTCTCTAAGATGTTTGGGTTTCCCTGCCACTCCCCACACTGCTTTTTTATCTTTGGTTTTGATTTTATCAGTAGGAGGAAATTAGAAATATTTGCTACTTCTTGCTTGGTTGGAATATTTGAGCTTGAAAAAGAGGTAAAATTTTTTATCTGAAACTTAAGTCACTGCTCTTTGCAACAGAAATAAGGCAGACACCTGTTACTCCCAAGGGACTTGTGATATAGATGTGCTTGTATACCATGGATGTCTTTCATGTTTTAGAGAAGGGATGGAAAATACAGAACCATCTTCCATTCAGCATGTATGTCAATGTACACCATACTCTCTTCTAGTTTCTAAATCCTTTAGTTCAAAAAAGAAGCATATTATGTTCACATCCATTCTAGCTTTAGTATATGCAATTAGAATAAAACTTTGTCTTCACATTTAGTATCTATCAAATTAGAAAAACAAACATTGAAAACAACCAAAAAAGGAGGTATAAAAATTAAGTATTTCAGCATTCTTATGAGTAATCTCTCAAATGCAGCACATCATATTTTGGAAGCAGCTATAATTCTGCCATTTATTATTTTCGTCTCCCAAGTTTTAAACTGGTGTCTCTTTTGTGCAGCAAACCTACCTGATATATATACACTCATATACAATCATAATGACACAGAGACCAATACTTCTCAACCTGAATAAAGCTTTCCAACTGCAGAACTCATGTCTGTTTTCTATGTATAATATCTCAAATAGAGATATCCAGGAAAACTGACCTTATGCTTTTACTTACATAAGACATCTGTCTCCTCCAAAACCCAGCTGCTACTAGAATCAACATTTCCATTTGTCATGACATTGGCAGTCAAAATGCATGCTATAAACTGCCTTTTCATCAATTATCTGCCATTAGAAGAGTCAGACTTTTGCCCAGGAAATAATTATAGGTCCTCCTTTCTGATGGTGATAAGAACTTAACTATAAACCAAACCACTGTAAGAACTGGTCATACTTTCGTCTCTGCCTTTTTATAGCAAAAAAGCATTTCACACATCCTGGATGAGCCAATACACAGATTTTAAAATATAAGCTATGACCAAATATTAGCTGCTGAGAAATTCTGTATTTATGGTAATCATTAATGACCTTTAACAGCATAATAATTTAACTAATTTCCTTCATATCCTATTTTGCCGCAACACAATGAGTTGTGTGCCATGTTACAGCAAGTTCATTGTTACAAAAGAACAAATGTAAGTACTTGATGATCATATACAGTCACAGAGCTCAGAGTTGCATACTGTTCTTTCTTCTCTAAAAGCATTAGTCCTTCTTCTATGAATTATGAAGGTATGATGCTTGTGTTGAGCTGTAAAAGCACTCTGAGATACAGGCAGTAAAGGGAGAATTGTTTACTGTATGAAAATATACATTAAAAACTGTGATAATTAAAAAATAATTCAATTTTAAGGCTTGGCAGTTTGGAGGAATCTTAGAAATGTAAACATCTGCTTCACAATGGGTGAGAGAGACGAATGTCTAACACATCTAACTCCCTTAAACTATTTTTTTTTGTTGTAATCCCAGTTGAAGTGAGAGGTCATATACTTAAAATTTTTACACTTTAACATTTGTGGAAGTGATATTACACATTCCAGCTCATGCATTAATCATACCTCTTTACATTGCATAGCTGTAACTCTAAGAAATGAATAAAAAAAACCTCTTGTTCTTGTCTGGATATACAGCTTTTATAGGACAACAAAATCACCAAGCCTCTGGACCTCCAGTTTAAAGGCAGGTTGCAGTTCACCTGCAGAAAACCACTTAAAATCTGGTCGACTACTCTAAGCTAATCAGCCAAGATCCCTCAATGCACTTTAGAGAAATACAAAATATCCCATTTGGTCATCCAGTGTCAGGTACATAATACTCCTGGGAATTACTTTCACCAGTAGCCACAGGGGAATCTAGACAACCAGCAAGACATCCAGCGTAATAGCTAAAGCTAAGTAAGATGCATTGTGTCAGAAGTGAATTGCATGGAATTGCACTCTCCTGATAAACAACTAAAAATTATTCAAATGCAATTAACCGCCTGAAAAACAAATTAAAACAAATTCCACCCTTGCTCTCAGCCTCTCCCCAAAAAAATATCCGGGAACAATCTATATCTCAAAAGTCACCAGAGTTAAACAGTAAAGTAATGTTTTCTATCTCTGTGATTCAGGGCTGAGAGCTGGAGTATCAATTAGGTCATCAGGTACCACAGCACAGGTACTCCAGTAGCAGGACAAATGTGATTTAAAATTAAAACAGAAGCAGAAATGTCCACTGCCCCAGTTAGATACCACAGAATTAAAGTCTGTGATGTCAACCTAACTGTCCAAAGCCGCTTTAGAGAAGTGGCCCTGGGTTTATGGCTCATTTTCACAGATTAGTGGAACCAGCTCATTTCCAATGAGAATGCTGTTAAACCATTCAACGGATACTCTTTTTTATCAGTTGCTGTAACAGACTTTTACAAATACTCTCTTCCATCTATCTGTTCTAATATGTGACCCTAGATTAACTATGAAATTTTAGGAACACTGTCATTAGTGTAACTTTGCAGAAAAATGTCTGAATATTTCTGTAGACACATTTAATACAGCTTTCTCCAAAGATGAAGCTCATTAAAAAAAGTCATTTAAAAAGAGGCCAGAATGCATAGGAACCTTTCAAAAGCTGCCAAAATTTTTTTTTAAAATGGTTATTACCTTTCAGAAAATATCATACAGTTTGATTTTGTTTCCTTTTACTTCAGTGAGTTGAGGAGAAGGAAAATAAAAAAATACACAAATTAAACCTGTGCAAAACACACTTTTCAGAGAATCATAGAATGGTTTGGGTTGGAAGAGACCTTAAATATCAGCTAGTTCCACACACCCTCCCCCCATCATGGGCAGGGATAGCTTCCAGTAGCCCAGGTTGCTTGAAGACCCACCAAGGTTGGTGTTGAACACCTCCAGGGATGGGGCACCCAAAACTTCTCTGGGCAGCTTGAATTGGTTGGATTTACTGATATGGAATTTCAAATGTGACAATATAATTGCTAAAGTCTGATAGTGGGACTTTGAAAATCCTCAACTGGCCAGTGTTTGCATGAACACATAGAATATCTTTCCAAGAGCCATCAACTGTCCACAAAACCATTCATTCTATTGCACCTGTCAGGGCTTGTATATTATAACCACATGAGGACCTAGATAAACTAGAACTGTTCCTAAGTATAGCTCACATATGGTGTATTTGGAATAGTGAATTTTATAGACTCAGAAATAAAACCATTCAAAAGTTTGAAAGTCAACTGTTAAGTTTCTACTAATTAATTCTGGAATGGCTATGGTTTCCAGAAGTTTAATTTAGAGAAAGGGAAATGAAAAATTATAGCCAAGAACAGAGTATGAGAAACAAATTCTTCATAGGATCCATTAACCTTAAATAAACTCAAAAGAAAAAAAACTAAAAACCTCATCACTGGAAACACTTTGAACCGGCCCAGCCCAAGAGTTACACAATGAATTATGGAGAATATTTTTAGCAATGGGCTACATTCATTTCTTATCCTTTTTTAATATTTTCATAAATTCATGTTCACAAGGTATATGTGTTTACTTCTGCTGAAATATTATGCTATTTTTATAAATATAAAGGAGTTCTACTGTGGCTCTGAACACAATATTTCTTTTACATTCAGGAATAAAATTACAGTGCCATATTAATCAGATTTCAAAAATTCTACTATTTGTCAGTAAGACAACAGTAGATGTCTTCACAAGGCTTCTGCTTTCAAGAAATCCTGCAAAAAGCAGACTGTCTCTTAAAAATTAGAAGTTCCTAGCTATTTTTCTTTTTCTTTATACTTTTTAATAAAAATCTTTTTTGTGTCCCCATTTTGAAGATTTCTAGCAATATTTTATGTATTCCATACTGTTTGAATAAAATTAGAGAAAAAAAAATTTAAAAGAATGTACAATTCAACAGGTCTGTCTAATGAAGAAAATTCTTAAAATCAATGGCTACAAAGAAAAAGAGGAAGTGAGAAAGAGAAACACAGGGACAGAGAAAGAAATGCAATATTTAAGTATTCTTGACAAATTATGCCCCGAAATAATTGTCATATAAGGGAAAGATGTACTCTAAAATATGAAAAAAAAAGGACTTAGACATTAATCAGATTTATTAATATTAGACAACTAGAATAGTCATAATTTTTTGTCAGAATTACAAGAAGTATCACATTTTCTGAAATTATTTAATGCAACTCCATTTTATGTAGGTGTTCATACCTGGAACTATAATAAAGCAAAATGTCTTTGCTGACTCTAACTTCTTTTTAATTAAACATTAAATGCAAAAATGAAATGAAACATCTCTCACCTTTATCAGACTGACACTTTATATCTAACTCAAGTATCTTCTGTGCCTTTTCTTGAAAAGCTGAATTCCAAGTATTCACCCTTCCCCCACAAAACAAAGATCTTACATAATGGCAACCTCTTCTGGAGGCAAAAGAATTGTATTCTGCCAAATTGAGTTTTGAAAGAGCAGACAATTGTCTTCATTTTGTTAGGAACAGTGTGGGTTCAACACAGTGCAATTTTTCACTAAGACTTCTCAGTATAAGACTGCCAGTGAGTGTGTATACTTAGCCTGAAATAGTAGTTTTTGGTTCCATAAGATTTACTTCATTAAGAAAATTCATTATCCCAATAGCAAAAACAAACAACAACAACTGGCCATAAGCCTCTCATAAGTTATTCTACCTTTTTCAAGGACAAAATTAAACAGTCTATTTTAACAAATATTATCCTACTATGCGCTCTCCACTCTCATCCCTTTGAATATGTCTTTGAGATATAATTTATATGACATGTACATATTTGGGAAGTTTCACACTTGCTGCAAAATGTTTATTTTGGTGTTAAAAGGCCTACAAAGTGTTTATGTGAATTTATGACATATGTAGCATTCTTCAAAAGCACATTGAAAACACAGGGCAGTAAAAACAGTCAAATGCACAAGGCAATATCATTCATGAGGTTGCTGTATTCTTTATTAAAGTGTTGGTTGGTGGCTCATGTTTTCTCTTTCTCTTGAATGAGAAAAGTAAAAGTGTGAGAGGAACAGGTCCTGAGCTCTTCAGTCAATTGCACAGTGACTTCTGAAAAGTGAAGCTCTGAGGACAGACACTACAAGACTTTTTTTGTAAGCAAAGGAATGCAGATCTCCCTGTATAAATGCCTAATCCATGCACTGTTTTCACTTAGCAAGTACCGTGTTTGTTACCAAAATAAATTATTGTTGATTTATTGGTTAAGCCGTCATACTAAGGTATTGTAGATTATTTCAGTTCTTTGTACTACTGGCTTAATGAAACCAACTACTTCTTAAATTTTTATGGAGTTTATTCTGCAATGCACAAGACACAAAAGACATCAGAAGCCTGGACTGTGGGAATTTAGCACAGGACAAGGATGCGAAATCACAAGGCCCAGTCAAGGTTCTTCTCATGTCATTGATGACTGCACCAAGTCAGAAGACTGAAGAAGCTAAAAAGGTCACTACAGAATGACATATTTTTAAGTGATCCTGGTAAAAAAAATAGTCCTGAGTGACATTCAAAAGATGAGGTGAAACCAGACTCTGATTAGATTTTTTGATATGAAATAAAAGATTGAAGCATTTCAGGAACAAGCTTGTCTCTTTTCTGGCAGGGAAGTCAGCTCAAACGAAGCCTCCAGCTCCTCCACCAGTACAGGATGCGTGCTTAAGGTCAGACTTCTCTCTCTAAGAAAGGTGTGACAAAGAAAAACTGGAAGCTGAACCCAAAACTTTCTCCTACTGAAAAGAGAATCAAGATTTTCCAGACCAAACTGAAATTCCTGGACTTTTTACAATGGTTTCAGGTTCCTGAGCCTTATTTCATTTTGCCTTGGAGAAACATGAAATCTAATGAAATTAGCATGATCTCAGAAGAGAATATGGCAAATCATTGAATGGAACTAGGAAAAAGGAACTGTAATATGAGCTCTTAAGTTGAACTACTTTTTGGAGAAGATGCAAGATAAGAATGCAGGAAGAGGTGTCAAACATCACACCACACAAAGAGCTCAATAGAGTACAATAGTGCTATCACAGCGTCAATAAATAAACAATGAAATTCATGACACATTATTGCACTGCTCTGCACTGCCACTATTCATTTTAAAATTATGAACATGTTTAAAATAATTTGCAACTTGTCAAATGCCTGTGAGAGGTGCTGTTAGACCAGTGTGCCTTAAGAGACATTTGTAAAGGTCTTACAAGAGAGCTTCATACAACTTACATCAAAGTAAAGATGAAAGTATGGGAAAACAGAACAATAACTACACCTGAATCTTCTTGTACAGTTGCATCCAATATATTTACACTGCTCACCAATGATATGTACTTACTGAAGCTACTCTGTCAATAAAAACCACATTAAGAACCTTTTGGAAGAGCTTCCCTGTCAATTAGGCTGTAGATACATTCTATCGCTCCAGTTTTCCTGTCAATTTAATATACTGGATCATATTAACAGTACTGGCTTGTCAATAAGGCAAATCCGAATCCTATTAATAGAGTTACAGTGCCAATATAATCGGCTTCCCATTTATTGAGCTTCCCAGTATTTGGGAAAGCTGTGAAATGGGATTATAAGGTTAGGTTACATACATCTGTCTCTATATTACATAAATATTTTGGGAGTTGAATCCTGTTGTGTAAAGAAATACATGTAATCACTTTTTTCCATTACAAAAACTTCAGACGACAGAATAGTATAATTGTTTGCCATTGCTGGGAAAACATTAAATTATCCTCATTTATCACATTGTTTTCTGGTTTTACTAAGTAAAACTGCTATTTTATAAGACAGTTTACTTGTGTACCACAGATATAGACCTGCTAAGAGATGTATGCACTTCACCCCACCTGCATAAGATAATATTTGCTTTAGAAAATAAAAGGAAAAGGATAAAACAAAATACAAGAGACTCCACAGTTTCAATGTGTATTCAGCCCTTGTGCTGTGCTGTATAATCTTTGTGGAAATGAAACATGTAAGTGTAATTTTAGTGTAACAGAAACCCCTGGAAATAATTAATAAGAGGTATTAGTTCATGTATTTTAAAAATATTAGAAGTTCAGCAAGCCTTCTATTTAATAGAAGCCTTAATGAAGTTAAACATTAGTTGCTTTTAACCACATTCAGTATGAAATAACTACTTTGACTGGATTGGCAGAATGTACAACAAACTGTTAAACCTGATTATATTTTTTTTTTTAAAAACGAAAAAAGTAATTGCATTAAAACACACCGGGTATTCTCTTATCAAATTAACTCTCTAAGTCTGACTTGAAAATACGGATTTAAAAAACATGGTTCAAAATGACAGTTAAAGGTCAATGAATCAAGCTGCCCATTATATTTTCTGGTAGCAGATGGGTGCAATGAAACCTAATGATTGAATTTGAAACGCTTTAATGCTCCTTTTATCTACGGCTCCCACCATGTTGAATCTACCTTAGTATTCCTAACAGATAGTATATTTACTGCATAACAGACCCAATTAGAATTAGCTAACTAGAATGAAATCTGCACTTATCACAATATCCAGCTTATTCTAAGAATATCATACCATGAACTGAAAATAATAATACATGTAGGAGTGTGTCTTTGATAGCATTGGTGGGTTGGGTGTTTTTTATTTTTTTTATTTTTCATGTTAAATATGAAGTCTAGAAATTAGAGGAAAGATTAATTCAAAATTAAAAGAAAACTTTTGAAAATAGTGCCTTGAAATTTAAGGGTATGATCAAAGTATTTATTTAGCATTTAAAAATGTTTAGAACCTTTTTTTCTGCATGAAAACAACCATGNCTTTCCTTTCCTTTCCTTTCCTTTCCTTTCCTTTCCTTTCCTTTCCTTTCCTTTCCTTTCCTTTCCTTTCCTTTCCTTTCCTTTCCTTTCCTTTCCTTTCCTTTCCTTTCCTTTCCTTTCCTTTCCTTTCCTTTCCTTTCCTTTCCTTTCCTTTCCTTTCCTTTCCTTTCCTTTCCTTTCCTTTCCTTTCCTTTCCTTTCCTTTCCCTTCCTTTCCTTTCCTTCACACACATTCTACAGTGCAATTTTGATTTCCTGGCATTTTAAAAAAAATTTTGAGACATATCTGAAAGCTCTTACTCAGCAGTAATACCCAGTGAAACCAGTAAGTGTAGTAAAAATTATCTTACTTTTACAACTGCTTATTTCCTGTTTTTAAGAGCAACATAACACAAATGTTTTCTGAACAGATAAAAGCTTATAAACACTGCAGTACTGGATGGTGGAGAAGAACAAATTATAGCCTTTTAACACTGTTAATCTGTTTTGTACTTATCATATTTAGGAAGGAGAAAGCAGAGACACTGGATATTTAAAATCTATTAGCTTTGTGTTAACATCTAGCCAGTATGTTTACCTTTTTCTGACAAGTCCACACTCTCACTGAAGGCAACAATAAAACTCCCACAAGCCATGACCTGAAGTCCAGTGAAATCAATGGATGTTTTCAAATTGGTTTCAATAGCCCTTGGATCAGTCTGCTTACTTCAATTACAGACTAAGCAAGTCTTTACATAGCATGCTACATTCCCACAGATACACATGTTGTATGCTGAAGAAAGTTGTGTTTAAACAGATTTGTAATGGAAGTGATGGGGATAGGTGATTAGCTAGGCAGCAAACACTGTATGTGGCACAAAATTCTAGTTCTGTGTTTCTTCCCTACAGAGTGAAAGAAATTAGCAACAAAGATGGAGCAGGATTTGGTTCTGAAGCCACACTGCCTGCACAGAAAACACACACAAAGAGGAACACTGGAGCTTTCTTCCTAGGTGACAGTCAGAAAAAACGGGTAAATCTAGATCACCTCCTTTCCTTTAAATCTGCCACGTTATTCCCTTTCTCTTTCTAAAATCCTGTACCAGAAAAGCAATGATTCCTTTAAATTTGCTAGGAATTCAGAAGAAAATCGCAGATGTTAAAACTTACATTATTACTTTCTGTCTAATTTCCTATTTAGGCCATGCAACTCTGTATTTCAACTTCTTGTTAAAAAAACCCGACAAGGTATTCTATAAACATTTTGTGACAGGATACAAAGCCCTACTTTTACACAAATACCTTTACAGAATTATTTCCTCTAAGCACTAGGAAAAGGCACGCCACTAAATACGCTGCCAAAATAAAGGCTGAATTTATGACAGAATTGTAGATCATCAAGCTTTACAGACTCACACAGTCATGCAAGGAGATTTTCAACTGCAAAATGGTGATGAGTTGATTTATTATTTGTGACATAAGATAAATAATTTAAGCTTGCACAAATTTACCAAGAGGTTCTGTCCCTAAATATATTTTAAAGCCATAACAGTCATGTGTCTATGATGAGGTACCTCATAAAATGGAAAGTTTGATCGAATACGCCATTACACCATGAGTATAGTAGCAGTGGTGAAGTAGACATAGACAGAAAAAATAAGGCTTTTCTGATATAGGGCTGTGCACGTATTCACAACTCTCTCACTTTAAAGTTAACCATCTTCTGATAGGACTTTATACTAAAATGATTCAGAACAAGCAAAACAAAAAATAGCTACCCTTCTTGATAGGATCACCTCATCTAGGACACAACACCCACTTATCTAAGGATTGCCACAGGTAACCTCTAACTTCATTTGAAGGCTGACTGACCTGTAAATTCTCAAAAGACTGGGAAAAATGTTCTGGATTACCCTTCTCATTATGGCTTGCCATATCAAGACTCTGAAATCAGATTTTCCTTTAAAATTAAGAAGATCCACATAAGATATCATCTCTGCAATGATTCCAGGATTAGATAAATTCATGTTTCTGTTGCAAAGCAGTGTTGGTTTGTCAATATCTAGGACACTGTTGCAAGTTTCACCAGGGATAGAGTGACTGAACATGAATACTAATATTTGTCTGAGGGGTTTGTGAGAACACAGGGATTAAATTATGGGCTTCCTCTCTATCTTATTAGTAGGATGCTTACTCAGCATTTGAGCACTTTTCTTTTTTCCAAGGTGGAGTGCATTGAACATCAACTGAAGGATGCATATATATTTTACTTTTTTAAATTTTATTTATGCCCTCTCAAAGAAAAAAGCTAATGAAACCTTCTCCCAATAACATCCACATCACAGAAGTCCCCAAGTTGACATTCAAAAGCGTGTGTATGTGGAATCCTCTTTCAAAGCGGGAAAATAAATGAAAACACTACAGGTGCAGTGCAACAAAGTTCAAACAAAAGATCATGCAAAAAGGAAAAAAAAACAACTTAGGATTTTTCATACTGCTCTTCCTGAATAGTCAAACCAGATCATGTGTAACACAGACTAATGCTGCTCCCTGCAGGTGGATCATGAGCCCACATGAAGCCACACCAACTTCCAGCTTCACTGTAATTCAACATGGAGTTAGGTGCTTAGCTGCAGAGAATGATCTCCAGGAGCATGGCCTTTGCATGCAATTATTTTACTCATGTCTTCAAAACTTGTTTTCAGGTAGAAAAAGCCATTAGAGGATGAATGATTTCCATGGGAATGTGTTTGTTAACATAATTTCAGGGCCATCTTAGTTTACTGGTGTTTCATGGCCTTGTGCAATTGGGAATAAAACAAAAGCTATTAAATAATAAGGAGCTACCATATTTTTTAAGTTCACATGCAGTTTTATTAATGTCCTGATAAATTCTTAAAAATTATTAAACCTGGGGTTGTTTGGTGTTTTCATTTAAATCTTTTGGGGCATAAAGCAATGAAATACAAAATACCCTTCTAAAATATGTTAAGATCAACAGCAAACTCATTGACTTTCCATTAAAATAGAATTAATACTGTGCTCCTAGGATGTGCGTGTCACACTTCAGTGCAGAGACTTGCAAGGCAGTGGTATAGCATCTATTCCTAATTGTTTATATTAGCATTGCTGCTTTAACCTTAACCACAGGATAATAAACAGCACCAATATAATCATAGTCCAAGCTACCAGTAACCTTAAGAACCTGCATGGAATAGACTGGCAGGAATTAATCTGCCATTTTCATATATCTGCCCAAGGGAAGTATTGTAATTGCAAAAATTTACTCTTAGACTGCTGAGACTCATAGTAATTATGTTTCTTTTTTAATAGAAATAGCCACAGGTAGTAACAAATTGGGTTTTGAGATGGGGAGCTGGGCATGCATTCTAACCCAAATTACTGTGTAATTGTCTTTATTGTAAAACACTATAGAAAACCCAAAACTTAAATCAGAATAAAAACTTGCCCTTAAAAAGTCTTCTCCTCCCATGGCAATTCAATGTGTGCCTATTTCTTCATTCACAGGTATCAGCAAGATCAGTATGACTGCAAGTAATTTATCTAAATGTCTTTGCCATTACTAACCAAAATTCCTGAAGCTTTCATTTATTTTATAGAAACAGCTTCCCCTTGTTTTACAAGTAGGTCAAAATCTGGAAATCCAGATACTCATTCCTAAGCTTCCTTTGCTGGTATCAGGGGATGAAGAAAAGACTATGTGTGGTCTACATATATTTTAAATGAACTGAAATTCAAGTTTTCTTCAAAATTCTGGAAGCATGTTTGAAATAAATGAGCCCAGGAAAGTACTTAAAATGAGTTATTTCATGCTTGAAGGAATTATTATTTTGTTACCATCACATAGTTGCAACAATGAGAGGTAGACTTTTGGGAAAGATCATGTATATGGTGGCCAATGAATAAATAATAAAATAAATTAATACAGCTGCTTCTGCCTCTTGCAATACTACAGCCTGTTAGACCTGAAAAGAAGCTACATGTGTTTTAAACAGACAAAATACATGTACAGATTTAGACAAAATGAAGACTATATATTGAAAGAGATAACACAAAACATCTTGTTTGCACCTCCTTTTCACCCAAAAGCTGCAAATCTGACTGATATATTTCTTTCCTTGGAGCTATGAGATGCAAATTATCATGTGCTTTTTAATAACACAGTCCATGGAATCAGTTAAGTACTGTTTCTTTTCACATGTTGCATGACTTACACCTCCTTTTAATCATCACTCTCAATCCTGAAGTTTGATAGCAGGATTCCATCATGAAGTGGAAAATGAGGTCCTTCCTCACCTATACTCTTGCCTCAGGAAAAAAATGACAACATCATTTGTCTCTAAACTTCATGCTTTTTAGTTTGCAGCAAAAGGTAGAGGTTGACAGCATCTTCCAAAACACTGCTACACAGCTCTGTACAGATCATACACAATATTAAAAAAAAATTAGATGCACATGGCTCATTAATAATGCCTTTTATCCATCTAGATGGTTCTTTTGATTCCATTCTGCTCTCTTTTCTGTGTATATCCATATATGCACTCTTACACACAGTTATATTATCTGGCTTATAGCCTAGAAATCGAAATAGTTTCTAAGGCTTCATGGCTGTCATTTTGAAAAGGCTTTTAATTTCATTATTTCCCAAGCACTCTAAATTCCACTATATTCTTATTGTCATTTGATCCACTGAAACGAT
Source organism: Pardalotus punctatus (assembly GCA_013400915.1). Lineage (NCBI taxonomy): Eukaryota > Metazoa > Chordata > Aves > Passeriformes > Pardalotidae > Pardalotus > Pardalotus punctatus. The sequence goes on along the minus strand of VZTX01028885.1, from coordinate 204,574 downwards.
GAAGAGATCACAAAAGAACACACTTGGTACTTTACAGCTGTGGCTGGATAATCTGGCTCATGATCATCAAAGCAGGATTGTTTTTATGATCTTCAAATCTGCATATCAAATTACTCAAGTCTATGCAAAAAAGCAAGACATCAGGACTATCTCAACAGAATACAAGAAAATGCAGTTGGAGACTAAGTGAAACGAACAGCTTTTGCAGCTTTGCAGTGTTCTTAGAGCAAAGGAGAGAAGCAACAGGGAGCAATTCAGGTAACACAGACTAACATTCCAGGCTGAATTCTGCACATGCTTATGCACATCAACAACCCCACTCCTGTGAATCATCTATTTAATTTGATGGTTCTATTGACCTAAATTAAAATGATCACTGGTGAAATGTTTTAAGGATCCTACCCTGAAAGAAATAACATTAATTTAATTATACATATACATGTATATTTCCACAGGCCTCGAAATTACTTACACACTGACTAAGGATATGCTTTTTTTCTAGATTTGCAAAAAAAAAAGAGCATTTTTGACTGCTGGTAGTCACTCAAGTGCTGAATTTGAGGCAAATCATTAAAACAATGTTCTTTTCTTTGTTACTTTTAAAATTTTAGATAATTTAAATATTTTCATTAAGAATTAATGAATATTTGTTTAGCCCACTTCAGCTTATGTCTTTTTTTTAAACTGAGTTGTAGCTAAACAATCATAAGTGGTTGCTTAGCAATCAGCAAAGAGCGAGACAGAAATATAGTAGGTAAAGAAACTGACTGACATGTTCTGCTTTTGAATCATGGTATTCAGTAAAAACAACAGAATAACACCAAGAGAAGTTTAAAACAAAATTCTCTTAATAAGAGAGTACAAAAAACTGTCTTTAGGAACAAATTATGCATTTAAAAGCTGCAAATTGTGATTCACATGTCTGTCACTATAAAAAATTCCTGTAGCTATTATTAAAAATACATTAAAATGCTTCAAATGTTCATGAAACCATTATTTACCTTTTGTTTTAATTCAATTGTCAACTGTACTTCCAATGATTTTAAAAACAGTATATATCTACAAAGCAAGCAAGAGTTTACAGCTTTGAAGACTTGAAATTGATTTTTAATGCACCAGCTTTCAAACACTACAAAGGCTGCTCTCTGCTGATAAAGACAGTAAACAAGAAATTGTCCTTTAAATGTTTCCTTTAATGTTTTCCTTTAATTAAAAATCAATCAAAAAACATTACCACATAAAAAAATTTAAAATTAAGGCATTAAAAAATGCTTTCTGTTTCTGACACACAACACATTCAAATCAGAATGAAAACTTATGATGTTACTTTTGTTTACTTGTCTTAGTTTAGACTTTTTTTGCACTGTAACATTGTTAATCAAAAAATAAGAGCACATAAAAGCAGTTTATCACTTAGCTGTTTTTATGGAGTGGAAATGTTAAAAATATGATGAAATTAAACTAGAAATTATAAAAGTACTAAAGTAAAATACTTTTTAAATACCTTTAGATTATTTTAATATATTCCTATCCTCTAATCAAACCAAAGCATATTTATGTAGATTAGTTACATCTAGAGTCTCCTTTATCTAACCTGTATTTATTCTTTGATCACGAAGCTTGTTAACTTAAATGGTCTTTTATTGTTATGATTCGTTTTCCCATAATTATGCAGTTTAACTGCCTGATTTTATTTATTTTTTTTAAAATAAATATATGCACATGCACCAATCACATTCAACAGTGTTGTGCTGGATGCTCAATGAACTGTAAGAGCCGTTTCAATACAATAAAACTGCCTGGAAGTGTTCCAGGGCAAGTACTGGAAACACAAGTAATCACAGTGTCACTAGAACTCATACAGGCAACACATACACATCGCACATACATCGGTAGACAGCCTGAACCCCTCTCTGAAACTAATTCTGCATGACTATCACTGCAAGAACCTGCAACACATCGATCAGAGGTCCCATCCACACAGCTGAATTCATGCATTTTTATCTCAAGACAAGCCGTTTCTCTTCCCCTTTGGAGTTCTCCTTTGGCATTCCATGGAGACCGCAACACAAAGCCACACAGCAGGGAACAGGATGAGATTAGGAACTTTTCTGTTACGGGTTAAAGTATTTTATGAACCTGAGAATCTCTGATCTGGTATATGTGCCAAAAGGCCAGTAGAAAGGCCCGTGGCAGAAATCAAATATCTTAAATTGAAGGATTTAACATGCCTAGACTGCTTGTAGGTTATTAAATTGAAAATAGGCCAGTATGGAACTGATTGTTTGAGGGTTGGAAAAGGAGATATACCCTCACAGCACCGAAGTGAGATATGATTTGTTCTTTATGCTGTTCCTCTGTACAAATAATGTTAATAATTGGCTGAAATTATGCAGTTTTATCTTTATATGTAGAGGGACTCCTCAGTTTTGAGGAAAAAAAAAAAAGAGATCTCTTCTTATGTCAAGCAAGTGGATGAATTGATCTGCCGTCCTTTCTGTACAGGCAATATCACTACCTAGTGGAAGCAAACCAGTAGGAGAAAGAGATGGTTCTTGTGTGACCTTATTAAGGAGGAAATGTATCAGCAGCCTTTGGGATTTAGCTAGAAAATGTATGACTGCTCAAGAAGGTTATTTAAAGCACTGTCTAATATCCTAATTAACAGGGACATTCGTAAGAATTTGCTTGTTCTTGAATGTAGTACTTAATACTATTTTATCTAAAATGCTTAATAATTTATTTTTTTCTTTCTCATAGGATTCACAATAATTAATCCAGAATCTTCTGTTAAAAAAAAAAAAATCAAAAAAAATGTCTATAGCAGACTGAAAACAAAGGTTGCACTATGACAAATATATTAGTAGGGTTAGAATGCACCCTGGCTATGACTTATGACAGCCTGCACATTACTCTGCTTCATCTCATCAACAAAAGCAGTGACTAGTTAATATCCTTGATGCCCCCTAAAAAACATAACAAATAAAACACTTAAGCTCATGGAACTTTTTTTCCCCAAGCATTTATCCACTCTCTTCCTAGAACCTTTTTCTATTTCTTTTCTTTTTCCTCTTTTTTTCTATTAAGGCAAGAGCCTGCAATCCCCTGAGAGTTTTACTTCTTTCCTGTATTTTTGAACCCTTTAGCATTAATTTTACCATTTCTCTTATAGCTGAAGTAGCCATACAATTGAAAGCATAAAGCTCTCAGGCTATCTGCTGCAGAAATTTGTCCCAACTGCTCTACACTGACCTTTTGGCATCAAAGGATTGCTTCTATATTTTAAAGATAAAAACAGAGCTGTGTTTCTGCTCTGGTCAGCAAATCATTGTTTAAGTTCTCATCACTGGATTTTTTTTACCTATCGGAAAATACTAGTGTCAAAATGTCTTTTCTTCATATATGCAGACACTCCCCAGACTTGAAATCTCAAGATCTCTTCCAGGCTACACATGTTTTCTTCAGAAAAAAAAAACCAAAACAAGAATAACAACAAAACAAACAAACAACAACAACAAAAAAAATCAAAAAACAAAACAACCACAACAAAACAAAACAAAACAAAACAAAACAAAACAAAACAAACAACCAAAACAAAAAAAGCAACCCATACACATCCACTTTTTTATGTAACATGAGTGTCTTGCCTGGCAAAACCTAAAACTAATGTAACAAGACATCCTGAACTTTTATAGAGACAACAATAGAAAGAAAAAATGAAGCATGTTATTTAGAAACATATATGTAAAAATTAGCTGGTATGTTAATGCTTCCTGGGAGGAAGGTAGTGAAGAAGAAGAGAAAATGCTGGGGAAAAAAAAAACAAAAAAAATTCTTTTTTCAAGAAAATTCCAACTGGTCTGCATGCAGATGTTGTGACTTAGGAGGAATTATTTTATGACACTTTTGCTTTATCAAAGAAAAAAGGTTGTATCTATGCTTTCTTAATACCAAGTCATATTTGTGAATATTTCACACATGCCTTTTGATAATTTTCCATGTAATAATATTTGCTGAATTTTAACAATAATGCTGTATTATGCATGGTTTCAAAAAGATATGAAAACGTGTTCAGAAATACGTTCAATGGAGTATTTGATTTCTTTTCAGCTGAACACATGATTATGCTGGGTTAACCATTGGGCTTGATCATCTTGAAGTTATTTCCTGACCTAAACGATTCTATGATTCTGTGTTACAATTCATATCACAGTTACAAAAACATCTAAATTCCAGTCTCCTTAATTGTAAAGATACTGTAAGAAAAAAAACACAAAACCATCAAATCTCAAAATGAAGGGCCCAATCACACTATTCTTAGCTGCACCCCATAGTGCTCTTAGTCACAATTCACTCTTGAACCACTAAAATCATATATGAAGTAAAAATTGTGCTATTGACTGACTTATGAGTAAGAACAGGCCTTTTCATCAACATGGGTAAGGAAACAGAAACCTGACAAAATATGTTGTTGAAAGATAACTTTTCAAAGGATTGATCAGTCATTGAAATTGCACTGGTAATCATAAATTTGTAGGGATCTTCCCATCTAAGTTTAGGTAGTGACAGTGAACACAAACGTGTAGAAAGCTCAAAAAACTTTAAGAGCAGTTGACAGCTGTGACAATCAATCTCGCATAACTTGATTCATGTCTTTTATTTTATAAAACAGCAAGTTCTACAGAGATATTATTATTATTGATTTTTTATTAACAAGAATTTCTATTCTGGAAACACCATTTTCTTTTTCCTAATACCTATATTCCACTTTAGACTCTTATTTTTTTTTCTCTATTATTTTTATTGTTCTTTGTTACAGCACTTCATCTTGGAAAGTTCTTTACATTTTGTGTGGACCTATATATCAAGAATGATCCTTTTGAAATAATAGTGCTATAAATAACACCAGCAAGGAACTCAAGATCAAGAACAGAACAGATGTAACACATTTAAGGAACTCAATTCTGCCTCGTCTATTTCAGCAGCCAGTGCAGATGCCACAGTGAGCCGTGTGCTGTCAGACCTGGTCCTAAAATGCATGTGTTTTGAGTCACTATACTATACAGTAAATCTTGACACAAAATTAATAAAGCTTCATGGAAGCATAAGAAAGGTTTTTTTACTGAAATTCTTACATAGCCAACTCTGGAATGGACTTCATCCAATGAATAAAACTAAAGCTGCAGAACAATATAACACAGAACCAGACTGTACACAAAACTGTAGACTGCATTTACACAATGCAAGAATTCAAAGGAGTTATTTTGCAAGATATCTATCCTTGTAAAACACTGTTAAAGCTACCATAATGAAACCTAGGCAGGTAGTTCAAAAGTTTAATCTCACAATTTAGTGTCCTTACATACAGCCTTAGAACATGAAGCTGTGAATCTTTGGAATATATAGAGTACGAACCTGCAAACTTGCAAATGTTTAGAACTGCTCTAGTATCCTCTTCATGCAAAATGTTACCTTGTACTAGTTCTAGTGAGAAGAGAGAATAATATTCCTCATTTGAAGCAGAAGACATAAGAAACAAAATATTTATACCTCTGTTTTCAGATGGGAATTTAAATCACTGAGGATCAGTGTAACTTCTGTGACAAAAGCTGCTTCTCCTTATATGCAGCAGCTGCAGATTTCTTTTTGCAATCTTTAAATTTCTGAGCAGAAGTTTCTCAAAGTATGAAATAGCATATTTAAAGGTAGAGCAGCACTAATATGGCTCATGGTTTTTTATTTCCCTTGAAGACTCTATCTTCTTAGGTACTACTAGACACCTGGCAATGAAGCTGCACTGGGACTTGACATTAATCTATTGACACATCATAAGCATCAGGTGCCTGAAGTATTAAGAGCGATCTGTACTTTATCTTAAAATGCTGTGGGAGTGCCTGGTACCGCAGATACAGCAATTCCCAGCTTGAGAGCTTCTTTCAGCACAGTCATTAATTTTCAGCTGATGCTTAACAAAAGCTGTGACCACTGCTTTCTTTATTCACACCCACCTTATTCCTGATATATTTACAAAACTCTCCAAGTTGCACAATGAGTATAGCAATAAATAAACTCTAGGATGATCAACACTACTTACATATTGTAGATAGTTTTCTATACTACTTTTATGTCACTTTGAGGAACCTATTTCCAGAAGCTACTTGTGTAAAGAAACTATTTGTTTTCCTTTATCCATCCACTCTTAGCTATTGGAAACCTGCAAGAAGTTGGGACTTCTTCATACAGGGAAAGGCAAACTGACTAACTTAGAATTTTGGTAGGAAAGAAACACATATATGTATGTTTGTACATGTACATTTTTTTTGGATGTCTGCACTTCAAAATAAACCAAAATTCTGTTTCTTTTAATCAGGTGAGAAGATCATCGGAATGAGATGAACAGAATTTGCCCAGCAGTCTTTAAAGTCTAGAGTGAAAAAAGACCCATCTTTCAGCCATGCTGAGTTTCCATTTTGTCCTGCTTTCCTTCTCCTCTACAAAAATTAATAGTTTGGACCTTAAGTGATTCAAAGGTTACACGGAATTTTGACTCTGACAATGAGAATTGTACAGCACTGCCCTATATTTAAAGATTTTTAAAATACTTCTGTCTGAAAGCACTGTTTCTAAAGGATGTTTAGAAAATGCTGAAGTTCAGAACAATGAAAGATGCTAAAATGTAGATGTGTAACTTCCCTGTATGTTACTAAACACAGTTCTTCATACACATCAATCTAAGGTGCACATCAAATCACAAATGGTCAATTTTCAGAGGCTGTAAGCACTTGCAAGTCTCTTGCACCAATAAAAGTTGAAGTATACAGCATCCTTGTCTGTCCATCCAAAATTTTATACACATATGTATGAATGCATGTTTAAATTATTTAATTTTTATGGTACTGAAGAAGCTTACTGATTCATATATAAGTAACACATGCAAGCATGGCACATAGGCGGACCCTACAAAGTAGTGAGCAAACATACGAAGTGTCAAATTGTGTGATTAGTGTGTAACACAAGTCACTTAAAGAGAGGCAAGATTACACCACTCTTACCCATATCGTGAAGCATTTCATTCGACTGCTGGTCCTTTCGGGTCAGTCTGAAACCCCTAGTCACTAAGTAACACTTTACTCCACAGCTATTTGTTGATGTAAATTGTGCTATATGTAGAGTAAAATACTATTCATGCAAAATAAGGGAACCAAAAGGACCACTGACTACAGTCTTGCTTACTAGTAAGCAAATGGAAAAAAATATATTATGCACTCCTAAAAAGAGTGAGAAAATTTGGGTCTTACTGAGAAAGAAATTATTTATTTGCTATCAAATATTTATAGAATCAATTGAATGTACTAAGTAATAATATAATATTTAACAGGTATATACATCTCCATAGACGTATGTATGTACATATATATATATATATACACATATATAAAGTTTTAATAACAGGTTCCTGTTAGAGAACTCTGCCATTAAAGTTGCTGAGAAAATGAGTGAAGAAACGCAATTGCATTGTATGAATTACACAGTACAAGAATATAATGTTTCAATTATATATTTGTAAAAACTAAAGGAACATTTGTTAGAGAACCCTTACACAATTGTTTATCTTCCCTTTATTGAGGTAATGAAGAAAAGTGCTTACCTGGATTGACTAACTAAAAGAGATGATAAAGCAGCTGGATTCTGTTTCTTTTTTTCCCATTGCCTACACCTTTGATTCCTAACTGTGTAATTTACATAGGGAGACACGGGTTTCTTGGAATGATTAAGGATATAGTAGATCCAGAGAGAGCTGATCCTTTACTAGTTCTCCTTAAGTCTGCAGTTTAAATTTTACATGAGGCAGAAGTACAGGAACAGACATAAAGTAGTGCCTGCATTCTAAATGCAAATTTTATATAAAATTTACTCCAGGGATGTGGAGATGGAGAATACAAAATGTATTTTAGTAATGCAAAAGTACAGTGAAGAGGATCAATCTTCCCCTCTAGCTACTTTAAATCTGAGCCTTTTCTAAATAGAAACCAACTCCACTGCTTCATACTGTGTCTGTTTTACCAATACAACTACAAAAATAGTATCAATAAGTTTGTTTGAACAGGTGGTTCACTAGGTAAAACTGAATGTTTCCTAATCTACTGACTGGACCACCCAAACATCCAAAACACTCAGTGTAGTTATTGAGGGAAAACAAAACTAGTATTAGAAATACCAGTATATGTTATGAGGAGTTACAGTTAACATTTTCCATAGTTGTTATAATAAGAACTCTTATAGAAACCACAACACACTCTTTTAAGGGAGGAAATTCCTCTTTTAGCTTTATACAGATTTCAGGAAAAAAAAAAAATCATGATTGATCTTATACAGTGGACACTGTAAAAAAAAGGAATCATATTTTCCATAGGGATTTTACACTACAATTGAAACTTTACTATTCAGTAGCATCAATACATTAATTAATTGCTTTATATAGACATTACATGGTTGTAGGAAAGTATAATTTTCTGTCTTGCAGTAACTATTACACTTGTCAGTAGAAAAAAAATGTGGAGTTCTGTTTTTTTTTTTAGCTTTCTGACAACTCCATTTTACAATAAAAAAAAAAGTTGACATTACTTAAACAAGTGTCACGGAAAGTTATTTGTTTTTTAAAGCATGAATAATAAATCAAATTATCTCTGGTTGCACCCTAACCTAAACTCTTTCCTAAAGTGTCACGTTTTGTTAAAATCAATTTCAGATTTTAAGTATGGCTCCACTCACCTAATTGATAGCAACACAAATTCATGATAGGCATAAAATGAAATTGTTTCTGTGACACAACTCAATAGTCACTTGAGGATTAGTTTCCAGTGACCTTGTACAGGCACCCTTTTTTCCCTTTTTCTTTTTTTTTCCCCAGTTATAAATGTTCAATCTACAGGTCACCGGTTACTTGAATTTTGGTTCTTTAAACTGCCAATTATCAATGGCCATTTCTATTCAGTTTAAAGTATTAGATACAGCTGGCAACTAGAACATTTGGTGTTCACAGATCACAGGGTATGGTAACTCCAAGGTATTATGAATCTTTTTTAGGTACATCAAGTGACTACAGTGCAACTTCTTTCCCACTAGCTGCATACACAAAATAAGTCTGTGTCAGTTCTGATACACTCAGCTCCTTCCCCTATGACTCAGAACAGCATATTAGGAGAACCACAGGATAAAACAGATATGACATTTCAAATATATTTAATAGTCATTATCCAGAGCCTGCTTTCAATCCAAACGTTAAAAATCACTTTGGAACATACCTGGAGTATTTGAACATTAAGCTGCATTAATCATGAAGTAATACTTTAAATTAAATCAACTGGAGCCAATTTCTGCCCTCACCTTCACTCTGCAAGTTCACTGCTCTGAAATAAATCTTCTGAGTTTGGACTTTAAACTACCTGCTAAAAATTAAGTAATTCTTTGATTAGCACCCTATACCCAATGGTCCAAATGCTGCCATTTCGCACATTCACAAAAGTCAGTAGAGGACAGCGTGGATATAACTGGCAGCAGAATGCAGCCCAGCTATAATTTCTAAATGAGCTTTGGTAGAAGACAGAGCGTGTAAGTCATTCACTATAAAGCAATAATCAATGTTGACTCAGGCTACTGGAGATCTGACTAGTTGTTTTGCTGTCTTATAGCAGGATGTGAGTTTTGTTAACATTTGGGGGTAGGAGGGAATCACCACATACATTTTCTTTCTATTTGACTAAGCAGAATTTTCAGCACTGAAAGTTTAGTTGTTTTTGGGGAGAGGAGGAGGCAATGGGGCCCCAATGATACTGTCAGAAATATATTTATGGATATATATTCTAACGAGGGAAATTAAGAAAAATTAAAACATATGTCTTGGAAAGATAGGTCATATTTATATACAAGACTGGAAGGCTATAATACACTGTTGCAATAGTTGCCCTCAGTGTGTAGTTTCTTCCCTGTCCTGCTAGTTACTACAGGTGATATGACTTTATGACTTTAGAAATACCCTCCCTCTTCTCCACCCAAACCAAAGAGAAGTGAAACCTGTGGAAGTGCCCACCTCTCTCTGACAGTCTTCTGGGAAAACACCCCCGCGTGCCTCAGATGTACTAAACGCCTGCCCACACTCTCACATGCACCTCTTTGGCACTGCTGTAACTCTGTGCGTGTTTCAGAGGGCATTTTCTTTTGAATCACAAGGAAAACATCAATGTGACAGCAGAACCAGATCCACCAGCTGAGGTCTGGTTCCACTTTCATTAAGTCCACCTCTCTTTAGTGACTTTTGTTGGTTCCTTCAATGGTGCCTTACAGCAGATTTCACTGCAGACAAAATGGAAAGTTAAATCAGTGTCTAAAGTGAGGTCCAGGGTATTCTAAAAGTCTCCTACCTGAATTATGGACATCCGGCTCGGGGGAGCCTCGCTGGCGTTAGTCCCTTGCCCTGTGAAGCTGGTGTGGCAGCCCACATGTCCCTGGGGTACAGTCAGGTTGTTGGAGGCGGGCTTCAGGTACATCACCTCAGACCTGGGAGAGCTGAGGGGCAGGCGGGTCTGGTAGTCAAAGTACATGGGTGAGGTAGCCAGGGACGGGCTGCTCACCACGTTCATGACATTGAGGGGACCCCGGCTGTCCTCACCCTCACTGGGCACCAGCATAATGTCATTCTTGCTGATCTTCTTCTTCTTGCCCTTGCCCCCTCCACTGCCACTGCCTCCTCCTCCCCCGCCACTGCCTCCCCCTCCTCCCAGCTGAGGGTGGCTATACTCGGCAATGCGACAATTATAGGTGCGGATCTCCTTGTTCTCTCGCTTGCACTTCACAGCAATAGTGATCATGGCAGCCAGCAAGATGATGGAGACAGTGCTCAGTGTCACAATCAGCGGCAGTGACAAGTCCCAGTGTGGCCGCCGATGCTGCTCACCATTCACCTGCGGCTCACCAGCCTCGGGCAGGGGCCCCGCCAAGGCCCTGACTATGAGCTTGGCCACTGCAGAGAGGCTGGGCTTGCCATGGTCACTGACTTTTACCACCAGTTCAGCCACAGGGCTGAGCTCCTCCCAGTAGGGGTGCAAGGTGCGTATCTCACCACTAGTGGGGTCCATCTCAAAGAGGTGCTCCTCATTGCCTTCCACAATCTCATATGTGAGACGCCCACTCTCCCCAAAGTCACTGTCCAGGGCACGGACGGTGCCCACGGGGTAGCCCACCCCAGCATTGCGTGGCACCTGCAGTTCAGCAGTGTCATTGATGAGGGCAGGCAAGACAATGAGTGGTGCGTTATCGTTGACATCGAGCACGGTGACACGCACTGTGGCATTGCTTTCACGGTGGGGCGAACCCGAGTCTTTGGCCAGCACGCGGAACTCGAAGTGCTTTGTCTGCTCATAATTGAAGCTCCTCAGGGCATAGATAGCACCATTTGTGGGGTTGACAGACACATAAGTGTAGATGGAGACATCTCCCACATGCCCAGGCAGAATGGAGTAAGACACTGTCCCATTTTGGCCCAGGTCAGGGTCCTGGGCCAAGACCGAGCCCAGGTACTCTCCAGGGATGTTGTTCTCAGGCACCTGTAACACATAAAGATTCTTGCTGAAGCGGGGTGGGTTGTCGTTCTCATCAAGGATCCGGACAGAAAATGACTTGGTGGAGTTTAGTGGGGGATTGCCCCCATCGCGTGCTACGATGGTCACATTGTACTCGTCCTGTGCCTCACGGTCCAGGGGTCGGTCAGTGACCACAGTGTAGAAGTTGTCATAGTTCTCCTCCAGGGTGAAAGGAACGGCACCGGGTCCACCGCCACCGCCCAGCACCCGACACTGGAGCTGCCCATTCTTGCCTGAGTCACGGTCAGTGACCCGCACCAGGGCAATGACAGTGCCTGGTGGGGCAGCCTCACTCAGAGCTCCCTGGCGAACAGAGACAAAGCCAATGGTGGGAGCATTGTCATTGCGGTCAATGAGGCGGACAGTGACCTTGCAGTGAGCAGGGATGGGATTGGGTCCCAGGTCCCGAGCTTGGACATCAATCTCAATGAGGCCGCTCTCCTCATAGTCCAGGTTGCCCTTGACACGGATGAGGCCGCTCTGTGGGTCAATGCTAAACAGGTCACGGACGCGCTCAGGTGCGTAGCCACTGAAGGAGTAGAGCACCTCTCCATTGGTACCTTCATCAGCATCAGTGGCATTGAGGTCAATGACAGCCGTGCCTAGCGGTGCATTCTCTGGCAGCTCTACCACATAGGAGGCCGCCTCAAAGATGGGGCTGTTGTCATTGGAGTCAATGAGGCGCACATTGATCTGCACCGTGCCTGAGCGTGGTGGGTCGCCGCCGTCCAGTGCTGTCAGCACCAGGGTGTGGTGACTCTGCTCCTCACGGTCCAATGGCTTCTGGATGACCAGCTCCGGAAACTTTGTGCCATCACCACGGGACTTCACATCGAGGGAGAAGAGGCCGTAGTCATCACGAGTGAGCAGGTAGGTGCGCAGACCATTGTCCCCAGCGTCTGGGTCATGGGCGCTGGTGAGAGGGAAGCGGGTTCCTGGTGCAGCATTTTCAGAGATGTCCATGTCCACTTGGTCAGAGGGGAATGATGGTGCATTGTCGTTCAGGTCCTGAATATCCACTTTGATCATGCAGATCTCCTGGTCATTGGCGAACACCTCGAGGGACAGCTGGCACTTGGCGCTGCGCCGGCACAGCGCCTCACGGTCAATGCGCTGCTTGGTGTAGAGCAGCCCGCTCTCCCCGTCCACGTCCAGGAGGTGAGGGGCTGAATTCTCCAGCACCCGGAAGGTGGACTTGGGGCCGCGGCCGCCGCCGGGGCCGCCACCGGGAACGCCACGCTCCGCGGGCAGCATCCCGCCTCCCGCCGCGCCTGCCGCCAGCCGCGCATCGCGCCCGATGTTCCCGATGACCGTGCCCGCTCCCTGCTCCTCCGGCACCGAGTAATTCAGGTTCTTCAGTGACAGGGCGGGAGCCCAGCAGAAGAAGAAGCAACAAATGGAAAGGTACATCCCCGTGCAGGGCTGGGGGCGGCAGAAACAGCAGCGGCGACCAGGGTTGTCCCCGTCTTCTCTGCCTCCTGCGCAGGGGTTGCTCTTCCTCCTCTGACGGCTTTTTTCCCTTCCTTCTTGGTTTTGATTTTTTCCCTTCTTTTCCCCCAACCCTATATTTCAAGTTCCTGAACCTGTTGCTCTAAAACATCTGCAGAGACACAGGATGAGAGGCAGCAAATAGACCATGTAGCTCAGAGGGAGGGAGCAATCGGGAGGGTCGGGGGGAGGGGAGGAAGCAGCTTCGGCAGCGTTTCAGCAAGAGCTTGCCGTGCTTGCAGTCCTCTCACAGTTACTTCGTCCAACTTCGGCAGTGGGAGGGTTTCAAAAATCAGAAAATTTGCAAAAGATCTTCTCCTCTGGACAGGCGATGTGTTCCCGGTCCTTGAATCCCCGCAGATGTACAAAGAATAATAAAAATAATAACAATAATAAAAAAATCGGCGGCAGTGGTTGTTTTTCTAAAAATGATCAAAAATATATATTTTTAAATATTTGTATTTATATATACATAGGAAAAGGGGGTGGTCACAGGTCTGTATAGCAGAGGTTAAAAAACTTATTTGCTACTCATCGCTTGTGATGCGATTGATGGAGTGGAGGGGTAGGAGAGAGACAGAAGGAAAAAAGAAGTCTTAGCTTGTTGTTGAAGCCCTCTCCGTGTGCAGCGAGCGGCAGTGAAATGTCTGATTGCACCGCGGGGTTGTTGGTTTTCAGGGAGTGTTTTGCTGCATTTAGAGATCTAATCTTGCATTGCTTGCGGCGGGGAGCTGCATCTCGCTGCCGTTGGTATTTCCCCCCTCTCTGTCTCGTACACCCTGGGTCACTGTTTCCTTCCCGAATCAGGGGGAGAGGGAATGAAGATTGCAGGGCAAGAGGGGAAAACAAAACACATTAAAAAAAAAAAAAAAAAAACCAAAAAAAACCCCAAACCACCCCCCAACACAAACTAGTGTTCGTCTTTGTACATTCCTTTCTCTCCCTCTACTACCAGCCTCCCACTAGTCCTTTTGGGGTGAAAAAATAAGAAACCCACCAGCTGACCTTCATCACTAGCAGTAAATATATATTTTGAGAGAAAGCTCAGACTGTGTTCAATCAGCAGCACACTTGGGTTTCTTTAAGACAGGCCAGTAGCCGCCGCCACCACCACATCCTTTCTCTCCGTGAATCTATGCGTGTGTACGTATGCGTGTCTGAGGAGCTGCACTTTTCTCGATGCAGTTTAATTCCAGTTTGCTTTTCTCTCCAGCCGAGAGGAAAGCAACAGGCAACCCATNAAAGGAAAAAACAAGCCCACGGGGGGGAGCAAAAATAAAAAAAAAAAAAAAAAAAAAAAAAGAAAAAAAAAAAGAGAGAGAGAGCAAAAGGGGGGGGGAGAGAGAAAGAAAAGCCACCACACACACACACACACACACTGTCTCTCTTTCTTAGTCTCTCGCTAAAAGGGAAACAGTCTCTGTATTCACAGGGCTGCGCGATCAAGTGCCTCTCTTTTCTTTCTATTCAGCGTCTCCTTCCAATGACACTGCCGCCTAGTCCTCTTCATTTAGGGGAGGGGAGAAGAGGAAAAACAATCCTGGCGATGAATAAAGAGGAAGATCTTTTAATCGACTAATTAGCTTATATTAAAACCTATGCAGTTCCGCGATCTGCTTGATGCATTTTTTGCAGTCCTTTCAAAGCTTTAGCAGTCTCTCTGAGCATCTTGGTACAGGGGAGAAGAGCGGCAGCAACGCCAGATGCGTTCCCCCTCTCCGATATACACCTTTCCTAGCGACACGGTGTATAGGTAAATACTGGGGAAGGGTAGCAAAATTTTATTTCAGGTTCTTTTAACAACCTGAAATAAATGAATGGCAAATCCAGAAATGCAGGTGTTTCAATCTGCTTGGATGAGTCAGATCCAGCGGAACAAATCACATTCACTATCGCCTCATGTTCCTCCCTTCACAGACATTAGTTGCAGCTTCTTCCTAACGCTCCTCTGACTCACTCTATAGACAGGAAAAAAATTAATCAGATTTATATTTTGGAGAAGGGGGAGGGAAGAAATAAGGAAAAAAAAAAAAAAAAAAGAGAAAGGTGGGAATGTCGGATCCAGCTACACTTTTACTATACCTCTTTCTCCGGGAGACTGAGGATCAGGAAAACAAGGCTGTTATCCACTCACTGGCACAGAGGCGCGTCTGTCTCCTGCTTTGCTGAGTGTTTTTAACCACCTTTCCTCAGTGTTATGTGTGAAATAAATCAGAGATCTTTCACATTAAAAGAAAAAAAACAATAAAAACATAGGTTTCCAATACATAGCTCACAGATCTAGTTCCAAGTCTCAGTTCTGTAATGTTTTTTTCTCCTTTATTTGAGTCCGGACCCAAAGTACACTGTTAATTCTGCAACGTGTGGCAGGGAGGCTTTCAAATGCAAAAGAAAAAAAAACAAATATTCTTCTCTGCCTCATTGATGGGTGGCCCCTTGCAAACAGACGGTCGCCAGTCTTAGCCAGGCAGCACGCGGAGCGAACGCCGATCCCCGATAAGCCAGATCCATTTCACCAGCCGCCCGCAGGTAAGTAGAGAATTCAGTAAAAATTCAACAGTTGGAGCCGCGCTCTGCCTCGCTCTCTCTCTCCCCCTCTCTCTCCCCCCTCCTCTCCTCTCCTCTCCGCCTCGCCTCCCTCACTGCAGCACTCGCGGGGCCGCCACGCCGCGCCGCGCTCGCCCAGCGCCGCTCGCCGACTGCCTCTATTCACCTCACGCCGCGGCTTAAACATTGATACGGATTCCCCGCCAGCCAATCGGCGGCGGCGGCGCCGACCGGCCCCGGCGCGGCCCGGCCAATAGGAGGAGGCAGGCGGGCGAAGGGCGGGGCCGCGGCGGGCGCTGGGTGTCATTGATTAGATCGGCTCCGAGAGGGACGTGGGGCTTGCGAGCGGCTTGCGCGGGCTGCGGTGTTTGGCCGCTCGCGCACAGCAGCGCCGCGCCCCCGGCCGCCCTCGGCCCCGCGCCGCTGACTGATCCCCGCCTCGCCGCCCGTCTTGTTTATTTATTCCTATTGGAGAGGTGTTAGCAAGTCTTCCGGGCTGACGGGTGGGGAAGCAGGGGGGACGCGGCGCCCCCGAACTCGCCCAAAGCACTGCAAGGGCGAGGACTTGGCTCCGCCGCACGGTCCCCCCCAGTGACCCGCCGGCCCGGGGACGCGCGGCGAGAGAGGGGGGGTGGATGGGGGGGGACAACCCCCCACCCCCGCCACCTCCGCCCCAGCCCTGCGGGAGCCGCCCTGAGCGGGTCTTGCCGTCCCCGGGGGGCAGTGCCTGAGGGCGGGAGCGCATACCCTGCCCGCTGGGAGCGGGGCGGTGGCAACCCGGCCGTGAGGGGCCAGGGGCCGCAGCAGCCCCTGCCCCGGTCTCCGGCGCGCAGAGAGCCTCCCGGCCGGGAGCGACCGTGGCGGGGGGAGGACTGAGGATGGAAAGGTGCGTGCTCGGATTTTTGGAGGGCCGGGGGCCGGTCTCGACCCGTGCGTACGGATATGAAGCTGCCATTTGTGACGAGCGTGTAAGTAGCAAGAATCATTTAGGGGGAAAGGAGAAATTAAAAAAAATAAAAAAAAAATTAAAAACATAAAAAGAAACCCCCAAAACCAAAAGAACACCCCCTCCCCCCCCAAAACAAAACTCTAGAGCACTTATAAGACGCTCCTGAATTATTTTAGGAGCGTCTCTTAAAATATTCAGTTAAAGCAGCTGCTCCTTCGCTTTGCTTAATAGGATAACCTTCAGTCCTGAGTTACTGTGTCCATAAGTATAATTTGACTTGGAAAAAGACTTGCAGATTTATAAATTCAAACGAGTGTTCTTTCCAGACCCATCTTCCCTTCCTGAGGACCTCTTTGTAGCTGTGAAACGGATAGTTTGCCATCCAGAGCGAGTCTGCTGGTAACCGTTATGGAACTAATGCCGTGTTAAAATGCAGTGCATAAATAAACAATACATACATTAGTGGCAGCGAAAAACCACTACTCTCAGCCGAGCCAACTTTCTGTGTGAGAGCGACAGACAGATGAAATAAAGGATATGTTTACAAAATGGGCTTTGCTTTCTCCATGACGGCTTCAGATTGGCTGAGGCAAATTGGCGTATTGGGCTAAGTCACATATTTGGAGTGGTTCCCTATAAAGGCGGCACAATATTAAAAGTGGAGTAAACACCAGCGCAAGCCCCTGAGCTATGAGGAGACCTCGTCTGAGGGTAACTTGAGTCTTCTGCTTCCCTCTCCTTATTCTGCAGTTTATGCCAAACCTTCCGGATTGTCTCGGGACGTGCAGAGATTTTTTCCACGCCAGTTCTGCTAATGGCGGGGTGTTGTGAGGGGGGGAAGGGTCATTGTAATTATGTAATGGCTCCCTCTAGCGTGCCAGAGATACTGCTGCATTTGGGGTATATCCCGCGTGCGTGCATCCCGTGGGGCGTGTGTGTGTGTGTATAGATATATATTTATATATACACACTGTGGGCTGCACACTGTGCTTAAATCTGCACACATATGGTAACAGGTAACACTAGTTTCCTTTCAGAGCAGGAAAGCACCAGCAGGAGTTAAAAAATGGTTTGTATTATGGTGGCATATACAATGTGATATATCTCTGACAATATTTCTTATGTTTAGTTTAAAAACAGCCTCAAAACCCAGGATGAATTTTACCTTTCTTTTTTTTTTCCTTTTTTTTCTTTGTTTTTTTTTTGTTTGGTTTTTTTTTTTTTTTTGTTTTGAAGAGGAGGAGGCTAGTGTCTCCATCACTTTTTTTCTCCAGCCTAGTGAGTACCTTTTTTTTTATATGACTCAGCATTGCACAATAAATACTCTGACTCCACAATGAAGTCAATACATTTGAGGGCACTGTGCAGTTTGTAAAACAAGTACTTGGGACTCTGAATTAAGGGAGAAACTATATATAACCCTTTATACAAGTAACTGGAGTCTTTGCTTGTAAAATCTGTCTTTTTCATCAAACATCTTGCAGCTTACAACAATCCATTGATACCAATGACATGCATGGAATGCTTAAAGGAAAAATGAAATCTGAGACACTAGTATTGGGTCTTCAAACCTCTGACTGACTGCCAGGTGATGATGATAAATGAAACTCTTACTCCTTGCTCTACAAGTCACTTTGGTTTTGTGGTGTTAGGTTCAGCAGAGCTGCATTTTCATACTCATTTTCAGGTATGGCTGATTATTAATTATTTCTAATGATTTCTTGGAAATCATGCCATCTTGGCATCTTTACAAATTGTGGCTCTTAAACCCAATAGGGACTTAGGTGCCTAACTGGAAAAATACACATAAAAAATCGTGCCTGCATATGAATATATGCCTCTGTCAGGCTGATATTTGTTGCATCAGACAGTTTATAACAACAAAATGACATTCATTGATTTTAATCCACCTGTGCAAATAATGAATATTTTATTTGTTCTGTGATTTTACAGTATATCTATAGTACTTTTTCATCAATTTTTTTAGCACACGTTACATATTTGATAGCTTAGACTGTCATCATAATTTCATATCCATTAATCAGAAATTGTTGTATTTTTCACAAAGAAGAGTTGGAAATTAAATGTATGATGGTAATGCAAATGAATGCCAATAATACCTATATGTTGTGCCTATATGTTGAACATATAGTGTGTATTTATTGCTGAAAAGACAAAGAAAATGAAAACAAAAAAGTGGTTATTAACAGCTTGGAGAGAAAGCTGGACTGTGAAGAGGCTAATACATAGAAAATCCACAAATCCTTAATAACAGAAATAGACATACAGAAGACTTGCACTATCTGCCAGATCAAGAAAAGCACATTAAATAGTCTGTACAGGAGAAGCTAAAGAGAGGACCAAAGTCCAATATAACAGGCCTAACAATTAACTATATATGGTGTTAAATTATGCTTTGGAATGCTGCTTTTCAATACTTGAAGTGTTTGTTTATTGGAAGCTATAGTTTGATATTAACCAAAATAACAAGTAGTAACAGGACACACCTCTGAACAGTTTTTTTAATTGATCTATTGGAAACATAACACAAGAGTATTCAGTCTTTTTTTGTGAAGTGTTCATGATGAAATGTAGTACTTTATTATTCTATCTTCAGCAAAGACAGGTAAACCTTCCTACTTAAAAAAAAAAAAAGAAACAAATACCCTCAATCTGAAGTGTTGAAATGAAAATCTTTTGTCTTGGTGTGGAGGGTGCTTAATCATAGCCCAGAAGTCTCAGAAGAAATATCGCCAAAACAACTAAAAGAAACAGGGAGACAAAGGAAAAGATCAATATAGTTAAATGTCAAGGTTCAGTATTTAAGTTATTTGAGCCTAAAATGTTTCATTGGGAAAGCCCAAATTCAGTCAGTTTGAGGACAATAGAAAGAAGCAAAATTAGAAAGGCCAAGTAGCAAATTTGAGAACAAAGAATCCATATATAAGAGAATTAATTACTTGCTAATAAACAAACATGCTTTACCAATGTGAGGAAGCCATGACAAAACTGTCTGGTGTATAAGTTAGCTAGCTATAAACCAAAACATACTGCAGAGAAATTATATTTCTGTACTCTAGTACTCATAGCAAATGAAGACATTTCCTCGGGTCAGCTTTTTTTTAGTAACGAATATGAGATGTGGGTGTGCACAAGGTGTCAATGGTAATATTCTTAAAGAGAAGAAAGCATCTAACTAAATGTTAATTATCAAGCGTTCTTACAGAATCTGAAAATTAAGTAGATTAACTGTTAAAAATAGGCAGTCATTAAGATCAGTTACTGTGTCTGAGGATTAAAATGTACAAAATCTATTTCTCTTTTAAAAAGACTAAAAGGGTGATCAACAAATGTTTTAGTGTGGTGTGTCAAGCTTTACTTTTCATAGCAGTAGTATAAAATTGGTTAAAATAACAGTTAAATAGAAATTATATGGCATCTAGAGAAATGTAAGAGAAGTACTGTCCAGAAACTCAATGAAATCAACAGAAACCTTTCCACTGATTTGATTCATCCCATAGTAGCAAAGTAGTAACAACTTGCATAGACTAAAAGGACATTCTTTCTATTAGTATTGTTTCAAAGTAGTAACAGAACAACAGTAAAACTACTTTTGTTGCTCTGTATATGAGCTGTTTTATGTCAATTTAATTGTGAGGTCACACCTGCAAGACATGTAGAAGAGACAGTTGCTGAGAAAGGGAATACAAAATAACAGTGCAGTAGGTAAGAGGGGTAAGTGTGAATAATGTTCGTGGGCTGATGGGAGTATAGGATCCAAGGAGAGGAGTAGGAAAAGGCTGCTGAAGCAGGGCACAGGGCTATTTAAAAGGTTTCAGGCAAAATGAATTAGTAAGTAGGAACTGAGCCTGAGATTGTCACTGAAGGAGTTAATACCTATGGCTTCTCTGTAGCTGGGAATATTATGCTTACAGTTGCAGCTGTGTCATTTTGGAAACCTGAACAAACAAACACCCACAAAGATTCATTAGGCTTACAGAAAGGGTGACGTTTAGGCTAGAGGTAGGTTCTTAGGATTTGTATTTTTGTGCCTCTTATCATCCACATAATTTAATGACTGTTTAGCACAATATACAGAAACATTTTTTGCTTTTTCATTACAGTGAAAACAGGGCACGCCGAGATCAAACCCAGCGTGTTTCAAACAGACTAAGAAGTTTTCTTAATGAGCTTTTTTTTAAAAGCAATTTCTTTAAGAGCAATTGAAATATTGAAAACTGGTTTCCTACACGTGTGTCTTTTAATTTTCCCTCTGCCACTACTACCAGATTCCTCCTGTGTCTGATGGTTACCCTGCAGATATGAGTGGCTGGACTGAGAGGGACGTGCTGCTGGGCCAGGCAGCAGCTGCCGGGAAAGGTACAGCAGCTACCTTTACTTCTCTCAGAGTATTGATTTATGTCCCATACACACCCACCCACTGAAATGAAATTGAAACTGGAACCATCTTTGAACCATTTGCAAATTTGATTGCAATTGTCCAGTAGCTCACAGAGTTGCTGGGCAGAATGATGGAGAGACAGAGACACTCAGATAATGGTCAAGGGGGCTGGTGTTTTTACTTGCGTAGCCTCCTTTAAAAAAACTAAAACATTTTAAAATAAAATATTTCAGCCGTTTGATTATAATATTATGCCGGTGCTGGCATTAGGATATGGCACAGTAATAGGATCATATGACTCGGGTCATGTGACCATTAACATAATGCATGCACTGCTAGTACCAGTGAGATGGGAATATACTGTAAATATAGACACTAGTTTTTTTTAACAAAGAAAAGTAATATCTGCATTTTCAAATAAAGGATAGTCTCTGAAGCATTTTAAAACTTTTCTGAAGCAAATATTGTATGGATTTTTCCTACACCTGACAATTTTTGTTTGCACAGTAAATTACATCAAACCTTATAGAGATCAACAATATGTTTTGCTTCACTGAATAATGAAGTACTTTACTGATGAAAATCTGTTTTTTGAATTATTTGTGACAAGTTTGTTAGAGATTAGGGCACATAGACCTGTCATTAACATAATGATTTAAATATTTGTTTAGAAATTTATAAATATCATTATATTTATTATATACTTGGTTTAGTAGATGGGATTTAGTTTGATTGCAGTTATTGTAGGTTAATGTCTCCTATGTCCTTTAAAGATTATGTGGCAGGACAAGACAGGCTTTTGTTTTCATGTTCCCCTTTGGTTTAGGCTGCATTCTGGAAATATTGTGCCTTTCTTGAGAATGGTCAAGTAAAGAAATTTATGGAAATGCAGGATAAAAAAGGAGAAGGAGGAAGGGAGAAAGAAAATAAAACCAAGAGTGAGCAGAAACCCTGATAAATGCTGAGAAAAGCAGGGAACAGAACTACTATTTAAGTCTCAGACAGGAAGGAAAGAAAATACTCTCTTGGGCTTGTGGAGGGGACTGTGCATAATCTGCAAACCTGCAGAGCTGCCTGATTGGGCCCATACACAGACAAGAAGCCCTGGCATATTACAGCAGCATGAGCCAGTGGGCGTTCATCTACACCTCTTCTATTGTGTCTCACTTTGGATGTTTCATGAAGCTTTGTTTTGGATAGACTCTTACCTTTGAGATTTCAAACTTCCCTGGGAGTGCTGATAGTGATAGCTTTAAGGAAAAGGTGGAAGCAGAACAAGCTTGAAGATCTGACTAAATTATATATATTTTACAGATAGATGTACTGATAGAGAAGGTTGGAGTTTTGTCATTCCAAAATCATGGAATGACAGAATGATTTGGGCTGGAAGGGACCTTGAAGTCATCTAGTTACAACACCCCTGCCATGGGCACAGACACCTTTCACTAGACCTGGTTGCTCAAAATCCCATCCAGACTGGCCTTGAATGTTCCCAGGAATGCGGATCAACAAGCTCTCTGGGCCAGCTGTTCCAGTGCCCCACAACCTTGCCAGTAAAGAATTTCTTCATAATACCTAATCTGAACCTACCCCCTTTCAGTTTAAAGCCATTCCCCCTTGTCCTGTCACTGTAGGCCTTTGTAATTAAAGTAACATTTCAAAAATATATCTGGTGATACGAAAGATCAGAAAAACCAAAGAAAATGGAGACCCTGACAGAAGTCTTCATTAATATATTGCATGAGAGCTGTTTAAGGGCAAAATCCTGTGCTGGAAGAACTGTAAGAAAAATAGTCTACCTAGTAGACTTTAATGTTATTTTCAGTGAGATTTGGTATAGAAGAAATATTTTCCTTCATTAAAGCAAACAAACCAAATTACTGACCCAACAGAATCTGAGAACGCTACTGGATATTTCTCATGCTTCTTATGTAGGAATGTTCCTAATAATATTATCATACTAATATTACTAATAATAGTTTATACTTTGGAATTCACTGAAATCTCAATATAACGTGCCACAGAATCTCCTTTCTTTTAGTATTTCATTATTACAATTGCTTCAGAGCTAATGTTTACTGGCAGTACCCAAGGAATTGTAGTGGAGTTCAACACATCACTTCCTCCTGGCAAAGCCCTACTTAGAGGCTTGAAGACTGTAACATCAGTCAGACAGGTCAGCAGTTTTCATGTGAAGGAAGACCAGTGTCTTCAGAGCTGGTGCTGCCACCTTCCATTATTGGTGGAAAGCAGAACATTGAGGAAGACTCCAGAATAATTCAAATGTAAAGTACTAGGTAGTCCTGATCCATGGAAACTCACTTCTGCTAATATTCTTAAAATTACTCCCCAGGTGGGATGAAGACACTGTCTTTGAAACTTTTGACTTCCAAGCACAGCTGGAAACCAAGTTCCAGTTTCCTGAAGAGGATAAGCCTGAACTGTAAGTGCCAAGTAATCTGTGTGTATAAATTTGCAGGAGATAAAGTTCATACTGGAAACAAAACAAATAATAACAACAGAGGAATTAACTCAGATTTCTCATAATTAGTTACTTCCATGGGTTTTTTTTTTCATTTTAATTTTTATAAGATGGAATTTTGCACCGACAAAATTTCAAACTCTCCCAGGGGTGTATGAAATTTCTTATACATTGCATACTACAGATTCTACAAGCTAAATTTACCTGTTGTGCAGCTCTTTTGTTTCCAAAGTATTCCCTTATTTAGTTATGCAGTTAGTAGCTCTACTTTAAACATGACTGATTGCAACACTGTAAACAATTCTGTTGCTAAATCTCTCAGAGAGATGGAATCCCATTTACTCTCTCCTAGCTGCAATTTCAGAAGATTAGAAAAAAAAAAAAAAAAACTAAAGTAAAAACAACCAACCCAAAACAGGTAGTGAAAGTATCTTTGCTCTCCATCCCAAAAGTTCAGGGACACAACTAGGAATAAATTATAATAAGAAAATCCATTGAGTCAAGTGTTACATTTGTATGCCTTTTAAAAGGGAACAACATCTTTAGACTTTCTGTAGGTGAAAACCTTTCTTTCCTAGCTTTCTATTTGAAACCAACCATCCAGTTTTGTTCCTGCTAACCCTTTTCATTTGTATACTCCTGTGTGAGCTCCAACATAAACAGGACTTGTAAACAGCAGACTATAGATAAGCTTTCAAAATGTTATGTGGCATTTTGCCCACATATCTGTCAAGTAAAAGGTTAGAATCTTCACTTTTTAAAGAAAAACATACCAATTAGCAGCAAGGCAAGGCTGTCTAGAGCATGAGGTTTTCAAAGTTTGACACGTCTGTAGGTGCAACACAAGCCGTTTATTTGTACGAAGCTCCCTTTCATCTTCTGATGGCAATCCAGGGAGGGCCCTGCCTCTGAGTAGTTTGCTCTCAGGAATTACAAAATGAGGTTCAAAATGTGTCCAGTATATCTACAGCTGGGTAACGGGGTAGCAGATGGTTGTTTTGCCTTGCTTGACTACCAAATTGAGGTCTCAATACTGGTTTTGTGTGGTGTAATCACCAAACGGGTTTGTCAAATACTCTTATCCCCACTGTGCAGGAAAATAAGGGAGACTTGAGGGCTTGCTTCCTGGCATGGGCTAGTGTGACTTCAGGTCACAGCAAAAGCTGGAGAGTGATGACAGCAACCTGTGAGGGGCCACTGGTCCCTGTCCTGATGGGGCATTGGCAGCCGGTGCTCAAGGCCATGCAGGATTTTGGCTTCATCCGCTCAACACATTGGCCATCTGAGATAAGCTGAACTGACAGTTGGCTGCCAGCACAGAGCAGTAGGGGTTTGTGCCCCCCTTAGAGCCAGGGGCAAGTGAGAGAGGAAATAATGTTTCTAAAAGTCATAATTCCCTCCTCTGCTCCTGGGATGGTGCTGCTATACATCCCCCTTTCTGCAGGCAAACTGTTGTCTTACAGTCTTGTCATAAGTGATTAGTCAGAAGCCAGGGCTATAAAAAAGGCAGAACAAAATGTAATAACCAAGGTGCAAAATTAACATTTAAAAAATCTTATAACCTGCTGCAAAAAAACAAAAACAGGTCCTAAAATTAAAATATGAGATACTGTATCCTTGAGACCACTAAAAATACTGAATTTTTCTCTTTATGAAAGACATATTAAACAGGCTTGATTTTTAAAAAATTGTGAAGAGTCCATATCCTGGAAATTAGGTCCTTTAAGGCTTCTTAATGATAAGTGCATAAAATCATTTTTTAGTCATAAAAAAATGCGTATGTTGGATAAACTATGCAAAAAATAAAGTAAGAAACAAACAAATCCATGCAAATGTAAATCTTATGTAGTACTTCTGTCATTAACTTTGATGTGTTAGGTACCAAAACAGGTTTTAGTTTTACATAAGAAAGTGTATTCATAGCTGCTGCCCTGAGGAATTTTGTGTCAGTAAATTAACATAAATGAATTGCTACAATTTTCTGTTTTATTATAATTTATAAAATTGTTAGCAGACTTAACAGTTTTACATACATCTAGAGATAGCATCTGAATTGCAAATAAATCACTACAAAATATATGTTGCACACAGTTTTATTTAATGTGCAGAAGCATTAAATATTTAAAGGGCTAACTTCTACCATTTGCCTATTCCACTAAATGTGTCCACTGTGGTGTGTAAAGGAGGGTGTACTATATTGGGAGGGGTAGTATTTTAAGGTAAGATTTGTTTTGCACTACAGGTATTTAATTTAGAGCTAAGGAGTTTTTATGTTACTAAAATAGCATAGTTATTTTTAATACATTTATTTAGATGTAGGGAGTATGTAATTGGTTTTTTATCCTTTTTTTACTTTGTTTCTCTTAATAGCTAGTTCCTGCTTAATATGTAGTAACTCCTATCAAACCTAAATAAAATGCTTTTTGGAGGATTGCTCTTTTAAATTTTACTGAAGAAGCACAATATGATTTTTAAATTAAAAACTTATTTAAAAAGACAAATTAAGGGTATGTAGGCATCTCCGAGGCACAAGAACACACCATTTGGATATGGTGAATGATGATCCAGGACCACTTATATCCTCATCAGTGTAACGGTCAGGCTGTACACCCTCACTGCCTGGGAAACTCTGTCTGACAGGGTGCTGCACTGTAGCCCCTCTGTAATGCTCACTGCCACCTGACGTGTGAGGCACAAAGCCTGTCCCAGAGTGCATCAGTCGAGTTCAACGTCTCACTCTTATTTGAAGGTGCTTAATGACTCAGGGTATCAAAAAGACCCAGTCCTTTGTGATGACTGGTTGGCAGTTTTGGGTTTTAGTCCCATTAGAACAGTCTGCCATAAATATAATTTATCTGGAGAGGTACCAGGCACCTTTGGTGGATGGATCCGATACAGTGGAATGAAATCCCATGAGAAACAATGACCATTTTACACCTCAGCAAGTTTCTGCTTCAGTTTAAAGGCTTTTCTCTTTACTTAGCTTGCTTTAATTAAAATATATACAAAATTTGTATGTAGGTAATTTTAATTTATAAAGATAAGAGGTTACACACTGCTCTTTCAAGCAAGGATGCCAGAACAAAATTAAAGTAGATTAATTTGTAGTACTCGATACATTAATATTAGATGTTCTCATCCTAGAATGACAAATGTCTATCAAAAAATCTGTGTGTTGGAGAAGACCACATATGACCAAAAGAATGATAAAATAATTGCTAATATGTGGGGTAAAGCTGTATGAAATATATTAGGTCACAAAAATATCTCAATTCAGACATTATTGAGCTCTTATTACGAGACATAATCATATAGAAAACTGCTGAAGAAATGCATTTTAAATTGCTTTCCTGTTTTCTTCTCTATGAAAATGTATTCCTGATCATTGTCTCTGATCTTTAAAGGCTTGTAGTCATGTTAGTATAGCATTCACTTCTTCAGCAGACAGAAACTGTCTCTACAGTGTTATGATTGTAGTCCTGATGCTGATCTCTTGCAGAACTTTACCAAGTGGCTGCTTGTTGTGTTTTCCTACTAAAGGCTCATCAGAGCATAACCAGATTTAAGCCTTTGCCTACACGATTATCCTGTTATCGTTTGGCCCACGTGGCGCAAAAATCACAGAAGTCCCCATGCAATTTCTACAGAAAAACAATTAATGAACTTTTAATCACAGCTTCTTTCAGTTTTGGCGGTTTTTTGTTGGCTGAGGGGTTTTTTTTGGGTTTTTTGTTTTTTGTTTTTTTTGCTTGGTTGGTTGGTTTGGTTTGTTTTTTTTTTACCAATTAATGAGGAGAATTCTAAAGTTTTGCTTGTGACTTTTCTAAAGCATTTCATGTAGCAAGCTCCTTGGTTTACAGACTTTATGGGAACACATTCACAAACAGGGGCCATTGTTTATTTTCTTATCATAAACAGCAACTCTCTCAGACATCTGGCTACAGTATGCTGGGAATTGGACCTGAACCTCTGAAAAGGCACTTATCACAGAGTGAATGTATGACAAAAAAGAGATCAAATTATTGTCTATGCTGTCTAGTTCACAGAGTTTAAAATAAGATTTAATACAAAATTAGGCCTGGCAGACCTAAACAATACATCACTAAATGCCCACATACACAAAACACATGGCCTCTACTAAGAAACTAAAGTAAATTTGAATATTAATGCTTAATCTCTTTATTCCGTTTGGAGACATTATTCTTTTTCAGTGTGTTCATACAGAGTTGAAGCTGTGGATGCTCTCTGTTAGATTCTAATACATGTCCTCCTTCCAGTCAGTGTACCAAAAAAGAAAAATGACAATAATTAGTGTTCACACCTTATCACATAAAGGGAACAAAGATGGTTAATACACAGAGTCAGTCAATTACCAGTATGTTGGGGGACTTACTGTTGAGCATATACGACATGAATTTAAAATTATTAAATCACTTCATAGTTGGCTGTAGTATAACCAAGGCCTTACCCTTCTGAACAGAACAAATTCTCATTGGGTTGGACAGGTCTTTTCCAGTATTAAGCATATTTATGCAATTAATTAGGAAGAAAGAGAAGATAAAAACATGACCTTTTTTCCTTCTGTGGAGTAAATAGCAGGTGTCAATATTAACAGTAATGCAGCTAACATTTCTAATGCAACAGGACAACTATTTGGAATATTGACCTATGGAATAAACAAGTATTGAGGTTTTGTCATCCCTTCTAAATGTCACAGCACTGAAAATCACACAGGGAGAAAATTGGAATGTTAAATGGAAAGATGCTGTGTTCCACAGCAACAAGGAAACTGAGACACATGAGCTAAACACCAGTGCTGACTATTGTCATATTCTAAACAAAGGCTCCTTCCTTCCTTCCTTCCTTCCTTCCTTCCTTCCTTCCTTCCTTCCTTCCTTCCCTCCCTCCCTCCCTCCCTCCCTGTAATTTTCATTGAATGAATGTATTCAATTCATTAGAAAGGAAAGATTAGGAGACAGCCAGTTTTAAACATGGAGAATTATCTTCATCCTCCTGAAATCAGAATTTTGCCATTCACTATCATGGCAGCAAAAATACATACTGTGGTACTGAAAATAGGGGTAGTATTTTTTTAATCTTAGTGTAGGTGAACACAATAATGATTTTAGTTTGGAGTCAATAGTTTGGAAGATTTCTAGCATACCAGCTACAGAAAAACTATCCTATTAAAAGGTAATGTAAATTATTTAAAATTAAGTATGTAAATATACTTGGCTGCCACACTGAAATTCTGCTTTAAGTTGATTCAGAGATACACTGAAAAAGAGAAGGTAGTCTGTTCCAATGGATTTTGAATTATTTTTTTTTTTTTTTCAAATACAACACAATCAAAATATTTAGAATTAGTCATTATCCACACTAACTCACTTGTACCACAAAGTGGGAGTAGAGTCTCTGGTACATTTTTACTAAAACCAGTGCAATTTCACCTGACATTAACAGGTGTGGTTGAATTTAACAACATTTTAATTATAGATGTCAATATTTCTAGCATTGTTGGTGTACTTCAAAGAAAGAATAATAAGCAAACTTCTACCAACATTGTTAGGGCAGATAGATGAATGATTGGCATGTGTCTGCAGATGTGTGAAGTACGTCTCAAATGTGAAAGCACGTCTGAGTTTAAGCAGCTGGTGATCAGTGTTGTATTGAGCTCTCAATCAGATTAATTAATTCCTGTATCAGTTTATAATGAAACATTTTTATCTCTTTTGCTGTTGAAATTACTCTGATAAATTGGAAAGGGGGATTGTTTTCTCACAGTAGCATGAGATACAGAAATTTTAGTGAATTTTTTTGTTTCTCATTTATCTACATATTACAGTTCAAGAAGTGCACTGCTAATTAATCAATTACATATCAAGATGCAAATCTTTTTTGGGCAGGCTTTTTTTGGGGTTTTTTTTTGTTAGTTCGTTTCATACCTATACTAAAAGAAATGCATCACATACACTGAATTTGCTTCAGAAAGAGTTACTGATTTGCTGCTGCAAGTTTTTCTTTCTATTTCCCACTGTTTCTATCAATAAAACTGATAGCAGTTGCCCCTAGATACTTCTGGTATTATAATAACAACAGAAGTAAAAATTTACAAACATTAATTTAACTGGCAAAAGATTATAGAATCTTGTTGCTTAATAGCTGAATTACGGGAAATATTTGTATGATAAACATACAAAATTAAATGCCCTTGCCTGAGGAAGCTCCTAGGAATAAAATATTCTGTTGTATCTGTGGCTTTTTTCTTTACCAACTTCTTTCTTTTTTTTTTACAGAGAAATCACACTGCTGCCATAAACTTTTGCCTAACATTTTTAATTGTTATATGCCTTGCCTACAATTTCTTTCCATGATCCGCTTTCTTCCTTTTTTTTTCTGTTTTACAGATTTAGGTGTACCTGTCTTTTTTTTTCAGTAGGAGTTGTTTTGTTGAAAGGCAGCATATTTATTTCAAAATTAACTATGACTCAAGGCTCTTGTGAGAAAGTTGCAGAGCTCATAGTATGTTGTCAGGGGTCACATCTTAATGAGAATCAAAAGTGTACTTTACTCCACCATAAAGTCTAAGGTGTGGTTTAAATATGTATCAGCTGGTTGTGGTCAGCCTTCAAAGGAAAGGTAATCTGGTGAAGGAATCAAATTTGTCAATTATAGCTGACTCACACATAGTAACCACTATACCTTTCCTTTGCTTCACTGTAAATCTGGAGAAGAATAGAATTGGGAGACATTTCTGTTGTTTACTTAGTATGAAAATATTTAAATGCTAATTTATATGCTTATTACAGTGTGATGCAAGACGATGAAGCAAATTTCATAATTATTTTGTCAACTTCATTGTTATACCTGCAACTTCACAAATACCTTATTTTCAAAAACAATCCTCTTGCTCCAAAGCACTCATAAACAATTTTGCACAGAATGTATAAAGAGACATGAAAGAGGACTGTTAAGTTGGTTGGCAGGTTAAAGCAGAGAGGATATTTTAGGCACTGTAAACAGTTTTGGGAATATAAAAAGGAAGTCATGCATGAGATATGGATACACACAGTAAGCAGGACTGTATCAGAGCCAGGAAAGAGTAGGGACTCAGTCCACTGGTAGACTAAGGCAAACTCTTGCAAAGCCTTGAAATTGCAGGGGAGAAATTTGACCTTGTAGAGTAATGAGACAGAAAACCACCTGAGGGACTGAGAGAGGACTTGACATGATCAGAGTGGTGAACAAGAAAGATAACCTTGGCCGCAGTGTTTGGAGTGGAATGGAGGAGGGAGATTAGAGGGAAGAAGGTTGCAGTGGCTAAGAGGTCACAGCAGGTGAGAGATAATGAAGGCATGAAGCAGGGAGGAAAAGATGAATAACTGAAGATACTGTAGATAGAGAAAATAGATGATTTGGCCGAGGAACATAGATTCAGATATTTGAAAGTTGATTATATATAAAAATAAAAAAAAATTATTCAAGGCTCCAGCTGTGTTAATTTATTATTCTATTGACATGCTGCAGCCAACTTTCTGTAGAAAAAGTCACAAAGCTTTCTAGATCATCTGTATCATTGTCTATCTCTATACATTCATGTGTGTTGATAGACAGCTATTTTTATATTTTGACTGTAGAGAAGGAATATGGAAATCAGGTAACACAAGTTTATTTTGCTGACTCTAGCACTGATTAGCCCCGTGATCTTGGACAGGTAATTTATGTTTGCTGTGCTACAGTTTCTCTGTCTGTAAAGCAGTGAAAGCAGTTATTTCCTTTCTTGGTAAATTTATAGATGAAAAAGGATAGGTAATGTTCAGCAGACAGAATTCTCTGTAGAACTCATTTAGAAGATGCCATCAGGTCACTCCACATGGACACCTTCACAGCCACCACTTGGATAGCTATTGTCCCTTTATGGTGGCAGCATCCCAGTTCTGATACTGGGGTTGGTTCAGATGTGTTTGGGGTTGCAAGAAAGTTGAAAATGACTGTGCTCAAGTACATAGTTTTGACTGGAGATGTCACAGCTCACCTGTGTCTGAAGCCATCAGAACCAAAATACACTTGCAGACACACTTCACCTACCAGTTGACTCTGTGGATTATATGTGGCGTTGAAACATCTGCTGTCAAAAGACAGTGATGGTATTCTTCCCTGAGAATGCTTCATTCCAGATGCTAAAGGACTTTTTAATATATTGGTAAAATAAGACATAAAGCATACAAAATACTTGTTGGGAATTTCAGCTGGGAGTACCAATATATTTGGAGTGTCAGAATTCTAGTTCAGAAAATCTGCAGACAACAAATGATCATGCTATAGAAGACAGAAAGAAAAAAGTATAGCTAGCAGGTTAACCATAAGCCTAGAAAGAAAGAGCAACTCAGCAGTGAACACAGACATAATAGTGACTATAATTTTTGCTAAATCACAGTTAGACTCTGCACTGATGAGTAAAACCAAAAAAGGATGGAAGCTGGTAAAAAACATTCTTTCCTCTGAGG
Organism: Pardalotus punctatus; assembly: GCA_013400915.1. Taxonomy (NCBI): domain Eukaryota; kingdom Metazoa; phylum Chordata; class Aves; order Passeriformes; family Pardalotidae; genus Pardalotus; species Pardalotus punctatus. The sequence continues at coordinate 172,560 of VZTX01028885.1, read as the reverse complement.
CATTTCTGCCTTAACAGTGTTCTTTGTACTAACTGGTGCTGAAGCTAAGATCCCAAGAGGATAAGGGGCAAGGTCCTTCACTATAGTGCTGAAGGTGGCTGTAGCTGCCAGCTTTTCACCAGCTGAAATTTCGAATGTCAGAATTCCTGTGGAGTTAATTTCTGTGGCTTATTCCTCCTGGTTTTCTCCCTGTAAGCTATGAGTACAAAAACCTGTTTGCAACATCCACTGTTCAGATGAGTCAATATTTAGAAAAAAAAAATAGAGATTAATAGCAGTAACTGCACATTAAAGGAATGGTCCAGTAAATCATATCTTTTATATTTACTATAGGAAATCATGTTGTTAGAGAGCAGAAAATTCTTAGAGGGATAAAGATTTCTCAAGAAGCGATCTTTCTAATGTAGTAAAGGAATATAATACAGATAAAAAAATCTGTTGAACATATAAATTTTTTGACTTTCTAAATTAAATTGTTGCCATTTGCTGCTGAGACAATTAGCAGGTGTCAGTTAGACGACACAATAGATTATGTATCCAATTACTTTCTCTTTTTTAGACAACAGTTTGCAGTCACAAGAACGTGTGAGGAGTTTTAATCAAAGATTAGAACTTTTTAATTAAATACGACCGTATGTGACTAGTCATTTGACATTAATTACTGTTTTAGTTGGATTCCTTTTGATTTGTAAAAGGCCCTGAGCACTGCAAAAATTATGTCACATCATAGAAATTTCTGATTATTAAAACAAAAAGTTTTCTTCATCAGCCCATCACTCTCCTGAAAAAGAAATGTAATTTCAAAAGTGAAACGGCTGACTTAGAGGAGACCAATGAGTTTTGAAAGCAAAATAGCAGATGGTACTTCAGCTGACTTTCCTTAGAAGGGACAGTCTGAAGGCACTTAATTGTAATGATTGATAAGGTCTTCTGTCAATGCTCAGCAAAACTTTCAAGGGGCTAAACATCTGGCATGAGGTTCATTTGGAGTTTTAACTAGCTGACTAGTCTTTGGGGTGTCTTAAAGCTAACTAGCATCACTGATATTAATAGAGGACATCAATCAAAATGAAACGCTCTTACAGAAACTGATCTGATACTTCAAGTAATATTTTAATTTGTTGGCCTGCAGAGAGGAGGATAAATGTTAACAGTGTCCTTATGAGATAACTTTAAATTCAAGTCCAATGGTGGCATCAGTATTTGTGAGTCCTTTTGTTATTTTGGCTTTTTCATACACTCCACTTCTTCAGAGTGGGAACAATGACAATGAAAATCGTTATCTGAACAGCCTGCAGAAAGAGAAGGAAAAAAAAAAGAGACGGTTATAAAAGGAGCAGGAATAATTCTTAGCTCATGTAAAGATTAGGGGTGAACTTCACACAAACACACACACTCTCAAGAGTCACTTTCATGCTGAACTTTCAGAGAGATTTGTCTGCCTGAAGGTGAATTAAGAAAGCTCGTAACCTGCAGTGCCACAGTGCGGTTTCTGAATGTGAAGCTTGAGTGTGTGTATCTGTAGCTCTTTTCTTAGCCTACCGAATTGGTGCTCAGTGCCAAGCCACTGGGTCTGTCTGCCACAGAGCTTGTTCCTGGGGATGATGGCTTGCCTGAAACCCAGACTGGACAATTAATATCTCACAGAGAAAGTTTGGAAATGTTTGAACTAATGATAGTCTGATTTCCAGCAATACTAAATACAAATATGGACCTGTGTGTCCCTGTTTTTCCACAGTCTAATAATACTCATAAGTTTTAAATTGGCAAAGCAATTAAAAGCCTGTTTCAGATCGAATTAACAAAGCACATTGCACTGAGAGTCTTTGTGGGCATAAGTATTGACACAATAGAAAGAAATAATATTACTTGGAATTAGCTAATCTTCACAAATTGGTACCTGATTTACATGCAAGTCTGCTTCTTCCGGCCATCGGCACAGGAGGTTAATCTGCAGTTTGAGTTATAGTTAAATGGAGTAAATTTACTCAATGGAAAACTGAAGTCTGGTTTATAACCTGGTCTGAAACTCAACAGATCGGAGCTCATTTCTGTGGCAGTCTTCCTATATGACTGGGAAAGAACTGCCTTTCAATTTCTTTGTAACTGAATTTTCTAACTATGGAAAAATGGCAGTACCTTTCTGCTTCACTTAGTAGACCATAAGACTCTGAGAAGTTTTCTCTTACTGGCATTGGTGAAGTGCCTGGGACAAACAGATGCTTGTAAATACTGTCGTTATTTCTAGCATAAATTGTATTTATGCCTATTTTTCTAGTTTAGCCTCCAGACTGCTACAGTCTGAAAATCACTATGGAAACTGTGGTAGTAAATGTGGTATTTAGCAAGCAGTCTTCATAGCATGTCTAGGTTAAATCTTTTCCTAAAATGATCTAAAATCATTGTGTATTTCCTATAGGAGTGTAACCTCTCCTGAAACAGACAGAAGAGTTCACTCCATTCAGATAAAAATATTCCATTTAAAGTGAAAAAAACTATCAGTTGTGCATGAAGACAAGCACTGTAAGAAACTTTATTTCTAGAATGAATGAAAAAATGTGTGCTTTATTATTGAAGAGATACTGTTTTTCAAGGCAAAAAAAAAAAAAACCACTGAGGAGAAACATAAAATTATCATAGCATTTTGTATTCACTGCATCAGTTATTTCCCAAAGAAAGCCTATCAGTTAAAATGATGAATTTTAACCTTTACCAATTTTCCTAGAGAACATTCAATTTATATTCTTCAGGAACTTTGCTACTTGTTCAACATACTGATGCAAAATTATTGTTTTTGTAATACTTATAAAGATCTAGTTACAAGTTTTCAAGGACATATTTCACTCCTTTTTTTTCCAAATCTAAACCCTGTAGTATAAGTTAAGAAAAGAATGGAACAAAAGTTAACATATGTTACACTTACTTATATGCCTTCATACATTAATATTTAAATAAAGTACTTTATTGAATATAAGTCTGGTGGTCAATAGAAAATACAAAGGTCATATTATCCAAGAGTACAGAAAGCTTTAAGGGATGAATAGCAATGGATAAACATTTCTGCATAGAATCCTTTTTTCTCATTGCTCCTGTAAGATCAAATAATGCCTATATGCAATCAATGGTTTTCAAACTCCCTTTATGAAACCAATCCTGTAACTGCTGTTAGCAGAACTAAACTTGAAAAAACAAACAAGCTTGCAAACAAACAAACAAAACCCCCCGGTTTGTATATCATTTCAAATATTGAGCTTTGTTTAGTTTGTGGCTCGAACAATTTCTATAGCCATGGAGTCAATTTTTCTTTAGCCAGTTTAGGGCTCTGGCCATCCTTCTTAAGTGAGCATCAGTGTTACAAATGAATATTGCAGCCCGTGATTTCTGTTGCAGTGTGGCAGCATTCGATGCTATCATTGCTCTTCAGTTTAAGGGTGTATTGGGTGATAGGCCTGGGATTCAAATGCCAGCACACTGAACAAGATGATGTGTAAGAGGGTCATGAAGAAATGGGATGACCTAGACATATACTTGCCTGCTGTAAATACCATTTTTGTAGAGTAAGATTAACAATTGTAAATTCTTCAGAGAATTTTCTTTTACTTTATTTTTCCTCGTTATTTTCTCTTAATTCACTTTTCAAAATTATGTTTCTGTTCATTCAAAATGTGTGGGCCATGTGGATCTCTGTAGTGGATATTGGATCTTTTCTGGAGAGCATTCTGAGCAAGCACAGGGATAGGAAGTGCAGGGGTTTCCCAAGGGTGAGAGAGAAGTCGGAGGCAGTGAGAGGTATAGCAATGAATTGGTATCCTGAAGGCCAGGAATACTGAAAGCATTGTTAAGAGACTTCAGGAATGACAGAAGCAGTATCCCTACTAACTACAGAGGACTGTGCCATTTGCTCCAGCTGTGAAGCTGCCAGAATTAAATAAAGTGTAAAAAGAAGGACCTACCATTAAGATCAGGGATGAACTAAAGTGGGGGAAAATGGTTTCGTTTATAAGTTAGTTATTAATTGAACATTTTTTTATCATCCTAGTCACTTTGAGTTTTTCTGTCCAAAAATGTAGCTATCCTAGTTTAAAGAACTGATGAAGGCTGTATTTTCAGTTTCTTTCAGAGAGGGTCACTCTAGAAAAAATATCTAGACTGGTCATCCTCAAAGATTTGGCTGATTTGGGGTCCTGCCAAAGTTCTTGTACGTATTCCAGTATATCTGAAATACTTAGAATGTGTTTCAGGCTTTGCTATGAAGCACAGTGAGTAATGTCTGTTTTTGAAATTTTAATCTAATTATCTAGACAACTACCAATTTAATGCTGTGAGAAGTTTGGTGTTAATATGCATGGCCTCTGGCAAGAGCTTAGTTATAAGTGGGATATTAACAGTGGAAATGTTAGTCACCTCCTAAGTGATATCAGAGATTTGCAAATGTCACTGATACAAGACCTTCCCACATAGATACCTAAAGCAGTAGTTGTAGCCTAAGAATAAGCTCCAAAGGAAAGCTTGTGTGCTAGTATATGTTATTTGCTGTATCCCAGGAAGTGAATTTTGCTGAATTAGACACCTAAGAACAGAATATATAGATGTTGGAGTATTAAACAAAGAGATTCAAGCTCAGTCAACTTGAAATTATAAAAATAAATGTCTAAATATCCTTTTCCTCCCAGTTTGAGAAGGTAACTCTGAGACACACTTAGCTGCCTGCATGAGGCTGGACCTCATGGAGTCTGCCATTCATAGGAGTACCTCAGTGTTTAGAGCAATTGCCACAGCAGCTGGAGATTTGGAATAAAACCTAATTTGTCTCTTCCATAAGGCACTGCACTGAGTAGAGAAGAGCCAGACTTGCATTCTGGTCCATAGTCTTGCCATCTTTTTTGTCTAATGGCAATTTAATGTAAATTGGGTAGGGAAGTCAGTGCCCAGTTCCCCCTGCTATTGAGTACTTCAAGCACTATGCTGTATTCTTCCACAGCTATAGAATTCTTGCTTGGCACCCACCTTTTGAATTTACTCCAAGCTCTTCTGAAGAAAAAGTTTGATTTAAGTATGTGCTCAGTTCTTTCCTAAAGTTGCTTTGTATTAAGTTTGAGAACCTGCCTTAGAACGGAGTTGATTTGACTATCAATCATTTAAATAAACTTCTGAAAAAAGTTAATTTGTATTTTTTCTACATTTCATTATTGTGCAGTGGGGAAAAAAACCTTTCTGTGACAATGACAAAAGTGCACAGATCCATTTTAAGCTTGGCTAACTGACACAGGAAATATTCTATATATGTAAGTAGATAGCCAGCAATTTATTCATCCACATTAAGAATGAACAAGAAAATGAAATAAAAATTCCCCTGCAGAATTAACAAAAGTTCTCAGTTTGACAGAGGGGATGAAACTGTTAGACAATAACATTGAACATAGTGATTTTCTACTGCATTTACCTCAGGCAATAGCACAGTGATATTTAAACAAGTTAGTAATTATATGAAAGATGTCAAATAAAAAACATTTGAAATTCAAATTTATATAAGACTGTGAGATACGTTAGGGCTTCTAACTTGTATAAGTAGGTAACAAAATCCAAAGACAATTCTTTTCCAAGATGTCATAAGAGTTGTGGGTGTAACTGGTGTGTCTTTGGTAAAAATGAAGAGTTCTTAGGCATAGATTTACTTTGATGTCTCTCATTACATGTCAAAGTCAGTACACAGTAAGTCGCTTTATCTCTAGGGAGATGTTTCACCCCATATTTTTGCCAGTCTTTGTAATTATTAAAAGGATTGATGAAAAATACATTTTAATCCCTCATATGGGGTACATGGAAGACAGATGAAGAATTGTGCCATCATAGCACACCCCCTGCACTTCAGGGGGTGCAAGTAAGACAAGTCTGCAGCTTTTCTAAAGTACCCCATCTAAAATGTTTGTACTGTAAATTGCTTGAATTACTGGTTTCACTCCAGAGATTGACCCCTATTGCATTATACTGCTTCCTAATGTAGACATACTTTCTTATCCACTAAGTCTTCCATCAAATTATTATAAAGTCATTAAACTTACAAATATTGTTCATGGGCTGCTGCTGGTTTTGTAACTTCCATTTAAAAATAATAAATAAAAAAAGGTTATGTTTTCTTCTTTTCTTAAGCTGCTAAATTTGTGTCAGGTACAACTAAATAAACAGGATATCTCACTGACATCCAGGCAGTGGTATATCAGAGCTTGCCACCTGTTTGCGCATCTGAAGAGGGCTTTTTCCTCAAGACAATCCCTACTGCAATTTGGATCATTGTCTGAAAATACTTATGTGAATCAAAACAACAGGGGTGCATTCTTTAGAGAAAAGGGTTTATGTTAGAAGGAAAAGTATTAAGATCCAGGAACATCATTGATGGGAAATTTATTGGTATTCCATTGAGGACCTTGATATAGACATCATAAACAGCATTGTGAGGGCTGACCAGTTAAATGGAAGATCGTGATCTGAGAGAAAAAGAATAACATGATGACTACAGTGTTGAAGGAAAATGAAAAATACTTATATCAAGTGCAGTGTCATTGTCTTAGAGGGAAATACAGTAGGAGATAAATCAGATGCAAGTGAAAAAAAAAAGCAAGAAAGAGCTGTAATAGTCTATCAGGGACCAACACTCCCTCATCAAGCAATTACAACCCTACTATATATCAGGTAATATTACTTCAGCAGAAACAGTAGAAACAGATATATAATCTTGTCTCCATACAAGGACCCCTAAGTTTGAAATTTTAGTTTGTATTTAAATCTTACAGACTGCTGAAAATATTCTTACATTCTAAGACATTTTGTAGGATTCCTTTTTCTGAGAAGCATATGACTTGGAGTCTTGAGAGTCTTCTTTTCTTGAAGAAGTAGAATTTCCCATGGAAATACCAACTGAATTCCTCTGTTAGGTTAGAAGAACTAGGAGTATAAATATTTGATCAGTAGACTGTTGAAGACAAATAAAAACCACAGATCGTGTGCTGGAGTCAAAGGGATAAGAAGAAAACTACTGATAGAAATTATCACTCTCCTCCTTTGCTTTTCATCTGCTGGCCAAGTAATTTAAAACTGTAATAAAAAGTTAACACATATGTGCTGTTTACATGTAGGAGAAAACCACGTAAGTATTGGTTAGGTCTTATGTCATTGTTTGTGTATCCTTCTTCCTTGTCCCTTAGACCAAAAAAACCCTGTATGCCAACTGCGAGTAAAAAGACACAGTCAAAAATACCTGGTGTAAGAATTAATTATCAAATTATAGCTCATATTATTCATTTGTAAACAAAAGACTTGGGGTCAAAAAGAGATAGTGTTTGAATTCCAGTAATGAAGACACATCTAGTAAGAGTGACATCTTCCACCTACGCAGCCTTGTCAGCCTTGGTGCATCTAGAATATGCATAATTCAAAGCTCTGCAGTAACATTTTTCTCCAATAGGTCTCTACTCTGTCTAACATCAAGCCAGTATCAAGAGGTTAGGAGCTACTGTCATGCATGTGGTGAGTCATTTGCTGCTGAGATCTTGAAAATAAGACTAGTCATTAACACATATATTTTTGGCAGTGTAAACTGTTCCCTTGTCACAGCCCAGAACTCCTGGAGATAGAATCTCTCAGCTTACCCAGCAGAAACTTCACTGCTCCCTGCATACTCACTGTGGCATTCCTCACAAGACAGAATGAATTGTGTTTGTTCGACAGAGCAAAGCCTTCAGGCCAGCCCAAATTGTCAGTGTCTCAGAGAAATTCTTTGGAGTCATCTTGCCATGAACATTTTATCTTTTGTAGAGGTAGGGGACTTCTCCTCTTGTGAGCAAGTCTTATTGTTCCCTGATTTGGAGCAACAAGGTTCAAAATGGGAATATGTTTCAAAGAGCTTCAGCCTGTAGGCAAGTGGACAAACAATAAAACCCTGCTTATTCCCATCCCAACAGCTGTTAGCACTAGTTGAAGTCAGGCAGATACCTTACCCTTAGTGATTTTTTTTTTCAGACTGAGTATTATGTTTCATGCAAATGATAGAGCATTAGAGCATTGCAAAAAATCTTGGAAATAATGTTCACTGCTAACTTGTGAATAGATGATCATAGAATCATATGGATTGGAAGAGATTTTAATCTTGTTCCAACTCCCCTGCTGTGGGCAGGGACACCTTCCACTAGAACAGTCACTAAAAGCCGCATCCAACCTGGTGTCTTGCTCCTATTCAATTTGTAAAACCAGTTGCCTTTTTATGTCTCCTTTTACATTTCTTTCTCTTTCATGTCTATTCTTGATCACAATTTTTTGTTGTACTTATTTTCTCCTTCTTTCCGGAATTAAAATTTAACTAAGTAGTCCAGAGGAGGCCAGGTTTAGTGAGCACTAAAAATAGAGGAGTATTTTCAACCCAAGCAAGTAAATATTTTCCAGCTTTGAAATTATATGAACATATATCTACTAAAAATACTTTGTCAAACATGGCATGGAGTAGAAAAAAATGAATAAAGGAAACATTTTGTTTGGACTCAAATGTTGTGATATTTAAGACATTCCACATTTTGGTTTATTTTATTTTGTTCTAAAATTGTCTAATACATTATTTCACAAGCATTAACATAAAACTTTTTTTGGAAGCTACTAATTACTATTTTCGTATAACCACATGAGGCCTTAATTAAAAATTGTAATCCATTTCAAAATGTACATGCATATAATGAAAACACAATTCAAATGTGTTGTCAGATAACTGGATTTTATTACTTAAGTTTAAGGAAATACATATATTTTCTAAAAAAACTGCTCAGAAAGCATGATATTTCTCGATGTTGCACTTGTTCTCTGGTATCCAGCAGTGAAAACAATAATTATTATTAGTTCTTCATGTTCTTAGGGTTGGCATTTGGATTTGTTTGCATAAAGAATGCAACCATGCAAAAGCACAGTAGCACTTTAGAGGAAGAAAGGCTGCCAAAGTCTCTGGTGAGGCTTGCCAAAAAACCACTTACAGTAGGTTGTCTCTACTAGCTGTCTATGTGTATAGGTCTTGCTCTTAAGGATAATCACCTGCTACTGAATAGAACTATTCATTGAGGCTGAGGAGTGTCTGAAACAGTCTCAAACCTTTCAAAATTACAAAGTTGCCAACACACTCTTTTTCTCAGGAGTCTCCTCATTCCTGGTTAGCTTGGTCTTGCTGCCATGTTAATACTACCACGCAGCCTTGGAACTGGAGTCAGCTTATAGCCAGACAAATGAAATTTGTGGTAGGTTGCCATATGCATCTTTGCATCAATCTACAGAGGCACGTGCTTAGTCTTTCAATATATCTTTGGGAAAAAAAAAAAAAAAAATCTTCCCAGAAAATTCCGTTCTGCTCATGCTGTCATCCTTTTTAATTTTACATGAGACAAGGTTAATTGAGCCAGGAATGAAACAGGTGCGGTGAACTCAGATATATGTCACTCAGCTGAGAGTAAGTATCTAGTTTCCATGAATAAATTCTTGTTCTGATGTGAAAGAATCCAGATGAAAAGAGTGAGATGCTGATTTTGAGAGCCTGCACTCCCTGAGGGAATGGACACCAAAGGGAATGCTTTTGAAAAATGGTGATAAATCACACTTCCTCTCTTTCAAACTGTAGGCTGGCAGTTAAACCATTGGTCCAGTAAGGAGATTTTCAAATCTTGAAGCAATTGATGCCTCCTCCATACAACAGTGGCCTAAGTTACCAACCTCTGTGACCACCTGAGACATAGTCAACAATTTGGTGAGGACACTTGCTTTAAAATGTTTGCTTTGGCCCTAGAAATGAAGCCATTTTAACCAGAAAAGACCATAGAAAGGGTTCTCTGATAGTCCTTTGAGTAGGACAGAAATTTTATTATTTCTCTGTCAGAATAGAAATGTACTGCCTATGTTACTTGGTTTTGAGGACAATAATTCTAGGAATAAAGACCTGAAAAAACATCATATTTACCTCTTCCTGGTACATGCCATAACAGCTTGGAGGGAGTCACTCATAAACTTTCTATCTGTTCTAATACCATGTTTCTTGCTTCATGGAGGTCCCATCTCTACAGGCAGGTGGAGCATGCACTTTCCTGTGGCTGCTCTAAAATTTATGGCCAGTGGTGGCTTAGAGCTTGTAGCAGGCCTCCAGTTTCTGTGAAGAACAGTTCTGAGCATTAAGCAGATGTAAAAAAAAATATTAAAAAGACATTGCAATATTTTGCAATATTTTCAGACTTTCCTGGAAAAGTAGGTAACTCACTGAATTACTACCCCCTTATTAACCTTGGTTGGGCAATGGGCATATATCTTCAGTAGCCAGGGCTGAACAAGTATGGCCAATTTTAGCAGTAATAAACTGTAAACTTTAAGCCTCACAGGAAGGCACTTTATAGATTTAGGTATTGTAAGGATTAACAAGTGCTGAAAAGAGATGACCTAGATAATGATCTGGGCTGTAGTCAAGTTTGGGCTTCTAAATCTTAATTTAGACTAACCTTAAGTGATCTCTAAAGTCTCTTAGTTTCGTTTTAGGCCTAAATCTTATATTTAATATGGCCCATAAATTCTTTCTTGGATCTGGTTTGTGATGTTAGGCACTTAAAAAAATTATTTTCCTTTGAGTTTTGAACTTCTTTTTTTTTTATTTTAATAAAATGTTTCTGCATGGAAAACATCTGTGATGATTTATATATTTTTGTAGTAATCCCCTAATTCATTTGGAGCTGTTTCTCTATTCAGAGGATTACTATGTAAATATATGTGCATAAATCTAGGGAAGTTTACTTTTAAAAGGGACAGACACTTGGATTTTAGAAGCATTTTTATTTGTGGTGTTGTTTCCAGCTATGATAAATAAAGGTCTGAATTGCAGCAGAAAATGTGGAAATCAAGACCCTGATCCTGCACTGAATTCCAAGTGGGCAGGAGGTTTTCTGACACATAGTTCAGTGCAGGATCAAGGCCCTAAAATCTGAACTTACAAGGGCTGCCTTTTTTTTATTCTGCAGTGTTCAAATGGACTGCTTAAAAACCCTATAAATGCTTCATCTAGACAGCAGGGCACCATTTCAGAAACTGATTGCCCATTATAGCACTGACAATAAAACAGGAAAATACCCCAAGGGAGAAGGAGCAGGGCCTTATGACTTTCCCATTGAACTCAATGTGAAACTTATAATTTCCTGGCCCCACTTTGCAGAATGTGTCAGTTTTCAGTGGCTATTGCATTATGCTCCTAAGTCTCTTTCAAGGAAATCTGAAATGAGGGGACTCAATACAATGGAAAACGGGAGAAAATCACGGCATAAATCTGAGTTCATATATACTAAAGAATATATATTTTTGCTTTATACTGTCTTCCATCTCCCCCAGAATTAATCAGCTAGAAGTAATACTCCTTTCATTTACATTTTGTGTGCTAGATTGTGAAAATGTGCTTAAAATACAGAAAAGTGAGCATGTCTGTTTAAAAGATCTTTTAAGATTATTTCCTTCAGAGATATTTTTAAAGAATCTCTGGAACAATATATTCAGGGAGAACAAATCAGACTCATATACAGGCTCATACATTCTCCTTTCATGTATCCCTGCCAAGAAACCAATATATACACCCCGCCTCCCCACACTGAATCTTCTCCGTGAAACTTGCAACACTTTGGTAGCAGAGAGCACCTGTCTGGATAATGTGAAGGGATAAGGGAGTATGTTAAACAAGGGCAGAGGGAATTGGGGAGGGATGCAGGAGACACAGATCTAATTGAAGCAAAGCATTTTATTAATCTAAAGTGCTGTCTCCAGGCATGCCTAAAATCTAAATAATGATACTAAACTTCAAAGGCCCTATTCTCCATTCCTTGTGCACTCACTACTCCTGTTTAAGTCAATGGAACTTCTAAGTACATAAAAATGCAGAATCATTCTGTGAATAAGCTGTTAAGAATCAATTAGCAATAAAATGCTGCTTACAAGTTAAAAAAAAGTCAAAATCTCAACCTCTATTTGGTCAATTCTTCCCTATCTATTAGTAGCGTGAATAGCTTGAACATCAAGGTGTGTGATTTTGACCCTCTGGAGAACCATCTAAAAGCCTGGATTGCCTTTGAGACTCTATTGTTTTCTAGAGTATTTATTTTGCTGGTCTACTCTGCTGCTGTTGGACACTCAGCTTACATAGCATATCAAGGATTGTGTAGAACCTGGCTACAAAGTTGTGCAGCTTCTCTGGTGGGCTCAGGGATCCAGCTTGTGTGTTTTAAAACTCCTCTGTTGTTTCAGCATCTTTGTATATTGAATTATGTTAATTTCACTAAGTAAACATTAATTACTTGATGGTTTCATAGTGCTTTGAAGCTGTAAGATATTCTGAAAGTAATCATTATTAATTATAATATGTACTATTGTTATTTTGTCTTTATTTTTTAAAAGCCAAAGAGCCTTTTATCCTCTCTTCCTTAAAGGTATCCACTTACAGAGAGCCACAGGACCCTGTTCTCCATATACCTTTTCAAGGGCTGTGCATGAAGATGTCATTTACTTGACACGGAGAGAAATACTGTTCCACCAAAAGCCCAGTTATTATTACTTTCAGAACCCCAAATCCAAGAAACTTCTCATGTTGTCTTCCTCTAGCAATATCATCAAAATGGACAACCTAGCACTTGGCTTTCTGAACAGCGGGAAAAAAGGCTCTTGTCTACTCTCATGTGTAATTTCATGTATTAGGTAGGATGTAATCACTGAATATACTATGGGCCACCATACTGAGCATGATGCCATGTGGCCTGGAATGTCCCTTTGGTCAGTTGGGATCATCTGTCCTGGCTGTGTCCCCTCCCAACCTCCCATGCCACCCCCAGCCTCCTTGCCAGTGTGGCAGTCCAAACAGCAAGGAAAGGACTTGGCTCAGCAATAACAGAAACATCTCTGTATTATCAACCCTGTGGTCAGCAGAAATGCAAAACACAGCCCCATACCAGCCATTGTGGAGGAAATTAACTACTCCAGCTAAAACCAGCCCACTGTCTTTCTCAATTGCATATAAATATTAAAATTTGCATGAAAATTCTGGGGTTGAATTCAATTTTAAATTTTCTGTGACAGATTGTTTTATAAACCTTTTCTGTTACTAAAGAAAGTTAGTTAGCCTGCAGAAGTTGGCTTAATGCATTACTAATAATTGGCTGTTTTGAATAAGACTAGTATTTCATGGAGAAATGGGAGTCATCCAAATCAATAGAATTTGTGAGAAAATGTCTCTTTTAATTAAATTTATTAGATTTTGTGATCACAACATACAGTAGGAGAAAGTGTTGAGAATTATTTACTTTGTTTTGTAACTAAATCAAATTAAAACAAAATTGTTTTCTATATGAATCAATGTATACAGTGTCCAGGGACAGGCAGGGGGGGCTCCAGGGACCTCTGTGAGGAGTGTCCAGGGCTGCCCCAGGCTGGACATGGCTGGATCCAGGCAGCTCCAACCCGCCCAACACAGGGCTGTGTGGAAGGAAGAGAAGGAGGTGCTCCAGGTGCTGGAGCTGAGATTTGCCTGCAGCCCCTGGTACAGACCATGGTGAGGCAGCTGTGCCCCTGCAGCCCAGGGAGGTCCATGGGGATGCAGAGATCCACCTGCAGCCCATGGAGGGTCACAGGGAAGAGGAGATCCGTATTCTAGCCAGTGGAGGATTCCATGCCAGAGCAGGTGGATGTGCTCTGGAGGAAGCTGAAACTGGTGGAGAGCCACACTAGAGGAGGTGAAAAGCAGGCAGAGGAAGGAGTGACGCACAGGAGCTGTTGTGGGTTGACCCCACCCCTCCATTCCCCGTCCTCATGCACTGCTCAGCATGAGGAGGAGGTCCAGTAGTCATGAACAGAGAAGGAAATTTGAATCTGGGAAAAAAAGGGAGTGGAAGGGAGGGGGATTGGTTTTGGTTTTGTTTCTGACTACCTGAGTCTATTTTTAATTGGCAATAAATTAAACTCCCTCAAGTAAAATCTATATTGGCTGTGATAGTAATAGGTGAATAATCTTGTCTTCATCTCAGCCCACAAGATTTTTCATCTTATTTTCCCTCCCATCCAGCATAGCGGAGAAAGTCAGAAAGTGAGCGTTTGGGCACTTTGTAGCCAACCAAGGTGAACCCACAATAAAACTCACTCAATATTTTTGTCTAAAAAAAATGTATGGGAATTTGTACTGATTTCTATGATTCTATGAAAATTTTTCTTTAAATGTTGTCATAAAAGATAAAAGCTAAATCATCATCTTGGGGTTTTTTCTTTTTTTTTTTTTTCTGAATGTCTCTTCTGCAGTATTCTCTAAACAGCTTGTTATTCAATTATTCATGTGTGTGCCTTCACTTGGAAATTTCACTCTGGTTTCAGACGTCTGTTGCCTCCTTCACATTAGAGGGCAGAGAATAACATCTCCAATCTTCAAATTTCAGTGGTCTTCTATATACTTCCAAAAGCCAAAAAATAAAAAATAAAAAACCAAAAATGCCAAAAAAACCACCAAAAAACAAACAAAAAACAAACTTTCCCCTTTGGTCAGACTCTGAATATATTTTTTTACTATCACAGCTGACATTTCTATGGTTGATCCTTATTGGTTGCAACCTGTTTAAAACTTTTTAAGTAGTAATTAATACGATTTGCACATTTAAACAATCTCGTAAAGCTAATGAGTCCATTTCAATGAATGAACACATACTTTGGTCTGTGCTGCAGCTGAAGCTTGTTTAATAAAAAAGACACTTCTTTATCTAAAGGTAACTTCAGCACCACTAATGGACGCATTATTATCACATGGTAGAAAACTGAGGAGGAGGAAGCAAACAAATGACCATTATGGTTTAAACTACAAAGAATATAGAAAGAATGCCAGCAGGGATGGGATGGAGCTAATGCCACACAAGGAACCAACCAGTGCATCCAAAACATTTTGACAGTACTGATGTGTTCCCTGGCTATGTGGAGATTACAGTACAGAGTGAAGTTCCCTTGAGGATAAATTGAAGAAGATTGTGTGCTGGGAAAGAAGCTCCATCAGAGAAGAGTTGCCTGTGGTAGGTGATATGCGTGAGCAGAAGCTGGTGTACTGAAAAGTTGTGGCTAAGGTCAGCAATGGGATTTTTTTTAAAAGATGATTGGAGTTTTTCTCATGCAGCAGTAGGTCACCAAAACTGAGAGCAAGATTGCTGAGGTCTGGTGCTGGGGGATAAAGTGGTAAGAGATTTTTCACTGGAAAATTCTTCTGACATCTTTCAGGGCCAGTAAGAATTTGAAACTTAGTCAATGCTGTTACTAGGCTGAAAGATTCACTGTAAAAAAAAAAAATAAAAAATCAGTCTATAACACTGTTCCATTCCAGTGAAATTTCTCTGGTTTTGCTAATGTTTGCTTAATGTGTACTAGCACAGTAGATGTGTTATAGAGTAACAATTACTTCAGTTATAAGACATAATAGAATGTCACTAATAGATTTTGTAATGATATTTTTATGTTATTATTTAGATATATAAAGAAGTAATGCTTCTACAGTTACTTTTTGGACATCAGACTAAATTACAAGAAGAAGATAACTAATTAAAGCTGACAGTCTGTTGATTTTGCTATGCATTTTTCTATTAGTTTTCCTCATTTAGTTCTGGCCCAGATATTTTTTTTCACAGATTACCAGTCTGAAACAAGCATCTGCTTGGGGAGAGCAAGAAACTAGATATCAAAGAGGGGGAAGCAATTTAAATGCACCCAGTGATATAAGGCACTAAGTACCTTAGTCCATATTCACAATTCATTAAATTTATGTAAACCTGTTTCACAGGTTCTTTGAGTAGTTGAAGGTGTGCATACTCTGGCTGTCCAGCACTGAGCACATTGATGCTGAGGTCGAGGCTGAACTTCCTTGTGATTGTTGTTTTTATCCGGAAGTAAGAAGTTTTTAATGCAAAATCCTTTTAGATACTCAGTCAAGAGGAAAGGAAATGACAGTATACCCTAGTACCAGCCTGGGTAAATTGACACATTATACAGGTGTGTATAATTAGTGCTGAATATTAGATGCAGACACTCTGTGTGGAGTTGTCTGGGACTTATCACCCCACAGCGGAACATCCTAGACATTTGGATACAGAAACATATTCTGGTCCAAAATACCTTCTAGTCTGCATTATTTGGAAAAATGAAGAATATATCTTTTCAGAAAGTGTATTAAAGAATCCTATTAAAGATTGTTGTTCTCATATTTGTTTTTCTATCTTTCTCCCTTCTGTCTTCTGAAGTTATTAATAATCAGTTTCTGTGGCACTTCTTTTTTGAATTACTTATGAGTTGCACAAAATTCCTGACATGAAGAGTGCTATAAAGAACATTTGTTTACTCCTTATCCCAACTCAGGCCCCAAGGGAGAGGAGTTCTCTGTAACATGTTGAGAGAATGTGCAGCCAAAAGAGAATTTCAAACTGTGGAGTTTGAGCCATCTCAATGGTTCACTCTGTCAGCTGTTTGAGCAGTTTGCCCAAATTTGTTAGATTTCTTTGCTGCAGAATCTAAATACTGTTGCAGATGGAATAACAGGTTCCTTAATCTTTTCACAGCAAAGAAGTAGTTCCTTTTAGAAAAATAGAATTATAATAGCTTGATCTTTTCAAAGGCAAACTTGCAGCAAAAGCTTTGTTTAAATTATTGGCATTTCTACAACTGGATGTAATGGCAAGATCAATCATGAGAGTTGAACATGAAAATTTATGCAATATGCTTGAAGTTCTACACATAAGCATTGTGCACTGACAAATACTATTACTAAACAAAAACTATGCACATGACATAAAGTACTCTTTAAAAAAGAGGGTTTCAATTTTTTTCTTTTTTGATGCAAAATATAAAAAGTTACCATTAATTTATTAATACTTCATCCTGCTTAAATGTCTTTTCCATTTTCTGTTAGACCTGCTATGAAAAAGAATTCTAGATGATAAAAACATTTCTTCTGTTTTTATAAGGAATTCTTAATTTAGAACAGCTTTTAATACTAACTAATAATTGAATTTATACAAGTTTTAAAAAATTATCTGGAATATGATGCCTTCTTTGTAACATTTTGTCACATCAGTGATAAATATTTAACTTTTTTTCTTGTACCTTTTATTTTTATTGTTTTTCTTTACAAGCTCCAACAGTTATTGAAGGTCATCTGTAGTTGAAAAATACGAACAGAAGCTCCTTCTTTCCTTTGTCCATGCATATCAACTCACTGCATAGGAGCTTAGCCACAGATGATTTTCTATGACTCCACAGATGATTCCATATTACTGTCATATATCTCTGTTAAGTGCTGAACTACTTAATGTAGTTAATCTAGTTAGTACTAGTAATAATTAGGACTAATTTTTATGTAATGAAGTCTTTCCCACATCCATCATGATATTGTTTGAATTAAGTTATTCATCTCCCATTCTGTTTTGTATCAGCTCTTCATATTTACTGATTCGTTTTCTGATTTTATTCCTTTCTTCAGTTACTCTTCTCACTGCTCATCAGAAAATACAGCATTACATTTTCAGTAATAGCAGCATTTGTCTGTATTTACATGTTACTATTTATTGGGTTTGCCATAATTGCTGTTGGAAGATAATCTTCATCAAAGTTCTCATTCCAGATTTGCTAAATTTTCTTATACATTGAGGAGTAAAATTGCTGTTAAATGACCATACCTGGGTTTTCAGCAATTCAGTGTGTACTAAGAAAATATGAATTTCATATAAAAGTTAATTACTCAAAAGCTGGATGAAAGTTTTAAGAAACTGCTCACTAGTAGAAAATTACTAGAAAAGTTATATTATTGATACTATTTATTTTCAATAGAAATTGTAACATTATGAGATCTGGTTTTTAATGATCATTTAGAAGAAGAAAAAGCTAAGTTTGAAAGGATTGAAACCAAATGAAAAATTGAAAATTTTCTGGGATATCACCATATATTTGGGTTTTTTTCAGTAACCTGCTGTCATTCCTTTTTTTTAAGATTTTGCTTTCTTTAGAATCACATTTACTTTTTTCCTTCTATAACTCTTTTTCCTTGTTTGCCAACTTATCTAAATTTCACTGAATCACAGAATCAGAGTGAACAAAAGAATTACCCTTTTCTGTCTCAGCTTGGACAGTATCTGCAGTTGGTATTATAATTGTGAAAGTGAAGCTTGAATAGAGGAACTGTTTTTGTTTCCTGTATAAATACCAAGTAAGCTCACCAGTGGTCTTAAAATTTTTAAGAGGAAAGTACAATTTTTAACCAACGACATTTTTAACCAACATCAATTGCAGTTCACTGATTTTCAGTGTCCTTCTATTATATTTTTGCCAATATTTTAAGTCATAAGTCTTGGCAGCTGTTGTTATTTAAATGCAAATCCTTCAGTAGGAAATTAATATGAAAGCATATAAAAGAAAGAAGTGGCCATAACTGCACAAAATTAACAGTATACTAACTAAAGACAGTTTTCTCTAAGAACGTTTTCCTTTAATAAACTTTCAGATTTCTAAGTAGAAAAAAAGAATAGGCCTTAGGTGTTTGTTTGACATCAGTGAAATTTATTGTGGGTAATTAATTAGGGAAACTACTCTATTGTGAAGAAAGATTCTAATAATAATATTTTTTGTTTGCATAGAAAAATAAAAATATGTATTTTAAGCTATTTTGGTTCTCCTTTCTAGTTATTAGCCAAGAGCCAGAAAATATCTGGCAAATCAGTACTTAGAGGAGATTAAATAAGACATGAGATACACATGTTATTGAGGGAGTAGGATTTTTAACTTTCTTTGTTACAGAGCTTTTTGTTGCTAATCTAATTTGTCTTCTAGTCCTTATGAAAACAAGCAAGGTACATCAAGAAGTAAAGGCCTTGATACAAAATAGTGACTTCAATTGTAGTTATAAACCAATTCCAATATTTTCTATTATTTTGTCTATAAAGCCATGTTTTCTTGTTACAATTCCAAAATGATTAATCAAAGAATTTACCAAAATTATCAGGCCATATCTACTCTCAATTAATTTACTAAACAAGGCATTAGTTTTATGTTAACTCTGTGCTGGCACCAAAAGAAATATGAAATGAGAATATAGGATTCAGCCTGTATTCAACTATATTGACATATACTCCAAAATTATGAACAAAGTATGGTGATTCATTTAATTTAAAGTTATTTGTATTTAATTTTGCCAATTTCTTTACATTCTAGTTTTGATAAGATAAATTTTTGAAGTTTTGAAGATAACTTTTGTTATCTTTACATTTACCCAGTCTTTAATTTTCAAAATGTCAAACTCAAGAAGTCTTATTTGACCTAGAAAAAACAGTGTTTGTAATTCTATATGCTCGCTCACTGAAAATATTTATATTAACACTATTGTTCTAATTCAGAAAAGTGGTTTTCAAATACTTTGTTACTGAAGAGTCTACTAGTTGTCTTTTACAGTTTTCCTGATTGGTGCTTAAATAAAACTAGTTTTCTAATGAAGACCTAAAACTCAAACTGAGATTTGAAAATCTTTTTTTTTTTGGACCAGTGGCACTTCCCACTGGAAAAAAAGTGTTTCCTTTGCTATTTTTTTTTCATCATCTTCCTCCCAGGAAGGGAGGAATTAAAGGGATGGTTCATACAGCAGACATACAGCAGAGTTTGACTTTGAAATGGAATCTTAGATAACAACATTGCTGATGACTTGCGGATAGAGAAAAAGGCATGGCATATTGAGAAGGAAAGAGGAAAGATGAGACAAAGTGTAGGGAAATGAAGAGAGAATTTTCTTCATAGTTGTTTGAACTTTGAAGAAACAGCCAAATGTTTCCTTAGATGTGTGATTATAGTTAACTGCTAAATTAATATTTAACGTATTTTCTCCTTTTTTTTTTTTTTTTGCCTATACATTCTACATTGCTTATTTCCTGATACTCTTTGAGAATGGAGCAAAAGGACTACACTTAAATGAGCTGTAATTCCACTTAAGACAGAAAATAAACTACAGATGAATTCTATTTTCCAAAATTTTCATTGATGACAGTTGAGCAGAAGCATAGAAAAAAACCAAATTTCTCCTATATTAATGGACATTGCCCCTCTCCCCCACCCACTGCTTCCCCAATGCCTCATTTATATTTCTTATTTTTACCTTAGAGAGGACATTTACTTTTCAGGACCTTGCCCTTCCGCTCTTCATTTGTGCATCATATTTAGCTGAGAGGGCAGATATTATCACCCTCTAAGGTTACTTGCATTTGCATGCACAAGTTGTATTGTAAGATGACATTTAGCAGCATTTACTTTTTTGGCTGCTGTTCCTTCATCTTGCATAATACATTTTTCTTACATCACAAGATGAGGTCCCGGAAAATTTTGAAGTTGGAGTGCACCTGTGGGATGACAGTGTGATAGACATCTGTGAAATAAAGACTTATGGTGAGCACGTTCAGGTGAAACTCTTTAAAATGGCATTTTATAATACAGCAGGCTTAAATGGTAGACTGTTGAACAACCACAGAAAAACATTACATCATGCAAAACTGAAGTACAGTAAGGGGAAAAATGACAACAGTATTCAAAGCTGCAGCTGATCCTACTTGCCATATGGTATGTCACTCACTGTAATGACACTTACATTCCCTCCATAAGTGCCCTTAAATATCAGGGAGTGAATAAGGCATTACACAGACTGCAAAAGGAATTTGTAATCATATATATTATGAACTTTGTACTTTCAGGAATTATTCTGCTCTTACACTAACAGGATACTCTTTAAAAAGGTATATATCTTAGAATATTCCCACAACTAATTAATCTAAAATTTGCCTGTGCAAATGGTTAAAAACAAGGCTTCCTTAGTCAATATAAAACAAAATGAAGCCCTAATTCATGATCAAATAGCTGCTATAATTTCACTCCTCTCTCCTTTCATGATACTGTGATTTTCACACAAATACATTTTCCATATGTTTATGTACTTTTTTGAGAGTATTCTTTCCTTAGTGATTGTGATGAGAATCCAGATATCTCAAGTTGTTTGAAGAATGATAGTTTGGTCTTTATCTCAGATGTATGGTAAACTGTTCAGCTGTTCATTATTTCTCACAATGCAAAATCTAGAAAGCCTTCAATGCAAGTTTCCTGCAGCAGTTTTGGAATAAAGAAAGGAAGTATTTTGTCATATCATGCCTGTAATTAAATTGTGGAACTCATTGCCACAAGATGTTTCAGGAACCAATGCTGTAATTAGAATCTTAAAAGGACTGTGGTCAACCCCATTTTCTCTATTGAACACAGAAGTCTGGAGCCTTCGTCTCAGGTAGTCCCTTGGGAATTTACTGCTGCAAGAACATGCCAGGAGAAAGGACCACTCCAGACATGCATGTCCCTCGTACTCGTGACTGTTGAAGGAAGAATGCTGGACCTGGTGAATCCTTGTCCTGATACAGTCTGCTGTTTTATGGTAGTTATATTGGACTGAATTCAGGCCCAGCATTGTGTTAATTATTTCTTGTGTTTTTCACTGGATACCAAAACACAGGAAAATGAGAAGAAAAAAAAAAAATTTTGGCTTTGTTTGGTTTGGGTTTTTTTGGTTTTGGTTTTTTTTGGTTTTGTTTTTTTGGTTGTGTTTTTTGTTTGTTTGTTTTGTTTTTTGTTGGTTGGTTGGTTGGTTTGGTTTGGTTTGGTTTTCTTTTATTTATTTTTCTTTTCCCCTGAAAAAACAGAAAATCAAGTTCAATGTGAGGCAAACATGAATCATGAGGTTTCTTATTCTTTTAAGACTGTGTGTGTTTTTAGATATAAGCAAGTCACTTTCTATTCTAGAAGTCTATAAGGGACAAATTCAGTGCTTTATTCATTATGTGAAGAAAGGATTGTTTTGAAATTGTTTTCTGATTTTAATACCTTTTTCATATACCCTGCACTTCATTTGTGTGCTGGAACTGACTTTGTCCTGTGGAGTCGTGAACAGTAGATAGGAAGTTAAATATGTTTTCTACTATTTGAAGTTTCTAAGATCTTCCCTGACAGGAAAGTATTTTTCCATCAGCAACTTTTTGAGAAATCAACCCTTCTAATTTTATAGCTACTGTTCCTGGCTGTACACTCTTACTTGAGCAAAAATCCTACTGGTTTATCTGTAAAATTCTTTAGTAGCTTTGTGACATAGCTAGTGTGGCAAATCAGTTAGTATGCACCACTAAGCAAAACCCTGCAGTGACAGAGAAAAAAACAACTTGACTATACAAGTTTCTTCTATTTCTAAATTATAGAGAATAATCATTCTCTAGGTGTCACTTAGGGAAGCAAAAGTGGGTTGAGGTTAAGATCTGGGATCTTATGAGATCATACTGGGTGAGACATGTTCAGCACAAATGTCATCACTTCTGAGGTGGTTCCTATATTATGATGTCTACTATATTTTTGTTTCAGCACTTTGGAAGATTTGGCATTTTTGTTTTCTAACTTTGCAAACTAGTGGAGTGTACACCAATAAAAAGTAGATCTCAGTGTGGGAAATTTCAATTCTGTACACATGAGTTGGGACTATTTTTTTCCTACTGACTGACAGATCCAATTCTTTATGAGACTTCTCTTAGTGAATAAATATCCTAATTCTTCTCTTCACACTTTTCATGTCCTTACCCACTGTGTAGCTTACGGGAACTTCACTCATTTCAACTTCTTCCCTCAGCTTTTATGACTCTGAAAATTTTCTCTGATGAGTTTGTAGGATTATCTTTTTCTACAAGTTATTTCCTCTGAAATGACAGGTCTCTTCTGCCAACATTTATGTAATCACTAATAAAGCACACCATTGGAGAATGCCCTTTTCCACAGTTTAGTACAGTATCATTTGTTGCCTCTCTCTGTTCTTCCTCAGTAATGCACTGACTGAGCCAGAGCCACTGGCCTGATGGTTTCATCATCTGGGATCGCAGAACTGTCTTTTCAGTGACAGGACTTGTAGTATCTGGGGATCAGAGTCAATATCAGTCCTTGGCAGAGTTTTTACATTTCAGGGTACTGTCTTGTCTGCTTGATTTACTGATAGTTTCTCAGGAGCTGACAAGAGTGAGCTTCAAGTACATTTTCTTCAGCTGTAACGTTGGAAGAAATTGTTAGTCGGAGCAAGCAGATTATCTAAACAGAGCCTGATGAGTCTGTGTCCCTGCTCATTGATCTTTCTTAATCCACGTTTGCTTAATTCATTCTAATCCCTGACCTTTGCTCCCACTTTAGCTTTGCAGTGTCCCACATTCAGCAGCGCATCAGGCCTCAGCTGTGTCAGTGCATTCTCCAGAAAATTGTCATCCTGGGCCGTTGTCAAAGAGAGGGGATCTGGGCAGCAGCCAGGTTAACTGGCGTTTCTTCACAGAAGATTAAAATAATAACAGCTGTAAAAGGATTATATCTTGTTAAGATTAGAGTTTTCTCCCTACGTAGGGGTGCAAATTCTTTCTTGTTTTCATGCTTTCTTATGTGTTTTTAAAATTGTCTTTGAAATGATAAAATAAATGACAATTGAATGGTAGAACATAGCTAATGCATCAGCTATTATATATTAGTATCAGACTGTGGCTTTGTGATAATACCATCAGAAGTGAAAAATACAGCTCATAGGTTGTAATGGAGACGTTTGTGAAACCTAGGGAAAGCTGGAAGCTTTGATGACATGAAAGTTTGATTTTACTGAAAAAATAAAAGACTGAGGTGTATAACTGTGTTTTTTCCTAGATTCCACCAATTAACATAAAGTAACTTTCTCATTACAAGGTTTCTCCCATATTTGGATGTAACAGTAAAATATTGTATTATATAAAAGCTTTTGATCTGACCTTTCACCTTGGAAATGCAGATTATTTTCTCTCCAGAGTAGTACTGTGAGTCACTATATACAGATGACCTAAAACCAGAAAAGTTTTGTTGGGTTTTTTTGTTTGCTTGTTTGTTTTCATAGACATGCTTTGTATTCCTTAACATCCATTTGTGATACACTCCTTAGAATCTCATTTATAAATTATATACTCTTCTGCCTGCCTTAGTTTGCAGTGTATCATATACAAAATGATTGTGTAGCTTTGAGTCTCTCCAGTGTACTTTAAACAGGTATTAACTTACGCATCTTTAAGTGCATGGAACTTCGAATGAGACTGAGCCAACATAAATTGGAATGGATAATTAGGAGAAATATCAGTAGAGCCAGAACAAAGGAGCAACAAATGTAGATAAAAATGTTAGACAAAATGGTTCTGAAAAGTTACATGCAACGACTCTGCAAGCCCTGGGGTAGTTGCACAGTAACTTGAACACGTAGTACTTCATGTGCAAATAGAAAATGACACTTGCCAGAATCTGACCTTGACAGAGTATTTGAGTAATATTTGTTGTATGATCAAACCACTTCCTTATTATTATAGGCAGTAAGAGCTTTTTTAGAAACCTCTGTCTGCCACTTTTTATTATGGTCTCTGTTTCATAAATGGAAGGAGAGGAATATTGGAAATATATTGTGTTTAGTTTTTAACCTTTTTATCTAGATTCTTGTTTGGTCTGCACTACATGAATGTCTGAGCAGTTTACAAATAGGAATTCCCTTACTCTTTCAGGGAAACATAATTATTGTAAGAGAGAAAACAGGAAACTGAAGCACAAAGAAACTGAAAGCAAGATCTTTAAAGGTATTTGGGAATCTAGAAAACAAACTGAGATGTTTCAGTCCAAGAAAATGACAGGATGGCAGACTCAAAGTTTCCTTCATTTAAGATAAATTATTTTTTTAAATTTAATATCCTGTTACTACACATGCCAAGGAGATTCACCAGATTGCTTGTGCTCGGTAGAAAGGATATGCAAGATTTACAAGTAATATTTAGGCTGGCAGAGATCACAGATGTAGATTCTTCTGTACTGTATCGTATCAGTTAAATCACTTATCCAAGAAACAATTCCTCTGCCACGTTAGCCTTAAGGACCTCCAGCCCTGTCTCTTGGAAAAGGAGGAGCTAGGTGATGAATGTGGGGATATGTCCCATACCACTAAGCCTCTTGTGTATTTTATGTTCAAGCATAGAAGCATCACAGGACCAGAAGAAAAGTAAAGGAGAAGAAACTTGGGAATACACTGGGTGTGCATTCTTATTTCTACTACCTATTACTATTGCCTTATTTCTATGGCCTAGGCATTGTGAAGACAAGCCTGTCTTTTAGCTTCTTTTCCCTGGACTGCTTTAGCATTCAAATCATTGCGATCTAATGTAAAATTCATAAAAACCAACAAAATCAGGTTTTGTAATTGTGGTCGCTCAAGTCTATGCCCTGGCCTTTTAACTGCCATATCAGATTCCCCCTTGACTCAATTTCTTCCCCCATGATTCTCGTAATCTTGGCTAAATATTGGCTGTATCTCAGCAGCTGATGTGGTGGGGTCCCTTTATTGTTTTGCATTCCCACATGGTCTGTAATGTGAAAGGTATGCGTCTAACAAGTGGGATCTGTATTGCTTGGGTAAAAGTGATAAGACGCCTTTCCTCCATTTTCTTCCTGCCTCCTGCCTCACCTACTGACTCTGGTTTGGGATTTTTTTGGTTGGTTGGATTTTTGTTCATTTTTTCACCCCCCTGAAACACCTGCCGTTGCTATGAATTGCAATTGGCATGGTTACCCTGAGATATAAAGAGAAGCAAGAGTGAGAGTTGCAGCACATAATCACCTCACTTAGGTACCCAGCTATCTACAGATATTTAAAATGAAGGACTCAGTTATTAAGACTGAAGCTGCCTTAGGTTTTTCCATAGTTAGTACAGCAAAAAACAGGCTTCTCCAGAGATAGTTTCTCTCACTGGGAGTAAAAGAGTCTCCAGAGAGATTTTATATTCAACCTCTTAAATCCGGCTTTAAAATTTAAAAAAAAAAAAAAAAAAGTGGGGTGAATTCTACTTAAAAAAGGACTTGACTTTTTTTATATTTATTGCATATTAATTATCCTACTATTGATCCTTATTGAAATGCCTGATTCCAGTGGCTTTCCTGTAGTTTATTAGTGTTATTTATGTATCAAGTAATTTCTTTCTCCTGCTCAGTTTTGGTCTTAGTGTGCTGACTGCCCATGGTTTATAAATGTTTGTTTCCAAGTTCTCTTCGGACCCAGGCACTTCCTTTCTAAATTAAATCCAAACACGTTTTCAGTGGATTGCATACCCCAACAAATGCTTTTGTAGACTTTACAGATTAGAGGGGTTTTGCTCCCCCTGCCTTGACCAGTCCATTATTGTTTACCAGGCTGGGGAACTTCCTACAGTCCCGTGTCCTTCATCACTGCCTCAAAATGTATGATATAGGGACACATTTTCATGCTATAAAAAACCATTCAGGTGCGCTGAAACACAATTGTCTCATTATTTCTGACACATTAATTTAAACTCCTTTCCTCAACCCTCACATCAATAATTATATATACACACATACATGCACAGTGACACAGTCAGATAAACAAAAATATTAATATATATTTATATACGCACTCCTTCTCTCTCTCTATTTAAAAATGGACCCTTGCATAAACTATACTAGGCCCAGAAAGGTTCTAAAGCTAAGAACTGCTCATGCAAATACAACTAATCTGCCCTAGAGGAGGCTATTTCTGAGGCTGGCTGCCAAGCTTCCCTCCCTGGGGTGGATGCCGTTAGAAGAGCAGATCTAGTCTGATTTACTACAAATTGTACCCACAACTTTTCTGTACTAGAATATATTGCATGTCACCAGGCTGTTCTTGTGTTCTTTTTCTGCTTTTTATTTCATGTACCTTTCTCATAATTTTATTGTAAACTCTTTAGGTGGGGCTTATTTTTCCTATAGGCTTGTAAAGCCCCTTTCCATAAAGCAAGACCATCGCAGCAATGCATTAGTCCTAACTAAATAATCTGGAAACTGCTTTAATTAGCCAAAAGAAATATATGTATAGTATATTATGCATAATTTATTTGAGGGAAAAAGTGCTTTAAAAGTTACAAAGGCTAGAAGTTTTTTGGGATTTTTTTGTGTTTTTTTTTTTTTTTTTTAAATAATACCAGAAGAAAATTTATGTAATGCTTCATTATGCACAATATAATTCATAACTATTTCCTTTAAAAGATGTTTGTGGATATGTATGTACATTGAACATGAATGCCTGTAGGGATGAGGGAATCCAGATTCTTTATAATGGATTTTTTTTGAGCATACTGGAACCATAACTTAAATTTTCGCATTCTTAGAGCAAAAACAAATGAAAGCAAACAATGAAATTTGCAATAATGTTAAAATATGAGATACATCTTCTGTCTGCATATCCTTTGGAAAATATTAGCTAATTATATTTAACATAGAATGAAAACATAATTCCTGCTGTTTTGACAAGTAACAAATTGCATATTATCACCTTGTAAATAATATTATTAAAACAGTTGTCCTTGTCTGTAGTTTCTTCTTTGTAAAAACAAAATTAATTTGAGGCCTGTCATTCACAAGATGTGCATTAGAATATCAAAGCAGCAGTTTGGAGATACTGAAAACTGAAAATCCTGTACACTGTCTGCACAGAGGGAGAAATTTGGTGTTTTAATAAGAAGATAAAAGGAAAAGTTTGTGAAGTCTATGGTAGCAGCATGATCTCTTGTGATAATCAGATTTTCAGTCATGATTAATTTGACTCAGTTATTCTACTAATAATATTATCTTGACTATAATCTAAGCATAATATTTGTTTCCATTGAGAAATAGAGATTGTACATTATTAAGCATTTTTAATTTTTATTAGTTTACTAATTAAACTGTATTGCTCACCTTTTTTATTCTTAAAAAACTCTGTGGAGAGATTAATTTTCATTCTTTGAGATTAAACACACCCTCTTTCATCCAAAGATCCAAAGGTGCTTCACAGTACAATTACTAATTTGTACTCTATGAATGATCTCACAGCAGTCCAATGAGATATATTACTAACTGTTATTTTTTAAAGCTGTTTTTCAAAGTAAAGTGTTCACATCCTTCAGCAGGATATAATAACATGAACATCTACATGTTTGCAGAGTTCTTTTCAAGTCAAGGGACAGCACTTGCTGGTAGCGCAAAGATTCGATCCATGTGGTAACTTTACTGAAGGATAATAACCCACATTAAAAGTAGGAAGGCTTTTTTCCATTAACTTCAAAGGGGTCAGGTTTTCATTTAATAATGCATAATGGTAGGAGTGTCAGAGAGATATAGAAAGGGAACAGTCAAAACCATCAGGTATTCTATACCAGTGAGATGCAGAATGTACTCACACAGACGTTTGATATGTAGGTTTTGTTGTTTCCCAATTGCATTCTTACTGGGCTTTTTTCTGTTAAAAAAAAAAGTATGTGCATAAGAGCGTTGCTTCCTTCAAATATGAAGCCAGACCAAATGCTGGATCAGTTTGAATCCTTAAAGCTAAGAAGCAACAGAGCAGTAAAAACCTACTTTCATGGAGGTGATGCAGTGGAGACCTCTGTTGATTACACATCATTGTTGTAACCACACTTCAGAATTGCTGAGCAGAATGGTGACAGCAAGTGTGACTACAGGAAGTGAATACACTACTACCATACATGGCCTTCACCTTTTATATTCATGCACTTTAAAAAAGCAGAGCTAAGTTTTACTTTTCTTTGAACACAAATGAGTTCAAGAGTAATTTAATGTTCACTTTTTAATCCACATTTAAAGCAAGATAACTGAAACCATAATGTGGACCTTGTAGTTGAGGGTAAAATAACTTTAAAATGTTCTAAACTGTTAAAGATATGGTTGAACCAAACACTATGATCTTAGAAATATTGTAACAAGACTTGGTGTTAATCAGATCTGTGCACAGAGACAGAGCACACCTGCAGGCCTATGATTTTATTGGCATCATGGAAACATGTTAGGGTGACTCCGCTTACTGGAGTGTTGGAATGGAATGATACAGGCTCTTTTGGAATGATCAGCAGGTGAGACAAGAAGTGGGCATTGCCCTCTATGTCAATGTCCAGCTGGAGAGCGTGGAGCTGTACCTGGGAATGGATGAGGAGCTCACTGAGAGCTTATGGGTCAGCATTAAAGGGAGGGGAGGGAGAGGTGATGTTGTAATGGGGGTCTGCTACAGGCCATCTGACTGGCCAGACTGATCAGATAAGCCGCTCTATAGACAAATAGAGCAGCTTCACGTTCACAGTTCCTGGTCTGAATGGGGAGCTTCAACCACCTCAATGCCAGTTGTAGGGACAATACAGCCAGGCATAAGCAATCCAGAAGATTCCTGAAATGCATTGATGATAACGTCCTTCTCCAAGTGATAGAGGAGCTATGAGGAGAGGTGCTGTGTGGTACCTTATTCTCACCGGCAAGGAGGGGCTGCTGGGGAATGTGAAGCTTAAGGAAATCTCAAGGGAAGGAGTGACCATGAAATGGTGGAATTTGAGATCCTTAGGGCAGTGAGGAGGGTGTGCAGCAAGCTGACTGCCTGTCAGCCCTACCCCCATCCCTGGTAAGGTGATGGAGCAACTCATCTGGATGTCATCTCCAAGCATGTATAGAAAAAGAAGGTCACAGAAGTGGACCATGAAGGCGATTGAGAACTGGGTGAATGGTAGGTCTCAGAGGGCTGTGATCAGCGACAGTTGGAGGCCTGCAACTACCAGTGCTGTCCAGCATTCAGTACTGGGTCCAGCCTTGTTCCACTTATTCGTCAGAGACCTGGATGGAGGAACAGAGCACACCCTCAGCAAGTCTGCAGGTGATACAGAGCTGGGAGGAGTGGCTGACACACCAGAAGGCTGTTCTGCCTTTCAGTGAGACCTGGACAGGCTGGAAAACTGGGTAGAGAAGAACCCGATGAAGTCCAACAAAGACAGGTGTTCCTCCTGCACCTGGGGAGGAATTACTCACTGCACCAGCACAGGCTGGGGGCTGACCTCCTGGATGGCAGCTCTGTGGAGAAGGACTTGGGGTTCCTGGTGGAGCATAAGCTGTCAGTGTGCCCTGGTGGCCAAGAAGGTTAATGGTGTCCTGGAGTGCATTAGGAAGAGCATTGCCATCAGGTTGAGGGAGGTGATCCTGCCCCTCTACTTAGCCCTGGTGTGGCCTCATCCAGAGTGCTGTGTCCAGTTCTGTAGTCCCCAGTCCAAGAAAAGGGACTGTGGCAGAGGGTCCAGCAGTGAGCTTTGAGGATGATTAGGGAACTGGGACATCTCCCTCAGGCTGAGGGAATTGGGCCTGTTTAGCCTGGAGAAGAGACAACTGAGAGGGAATCTTATCAATGCATATAAATGTCTTACAGGGAGATGTCAAGAGGATGGAACCAAATTCTCTTCAGTGGTGCCCGGTGACAAAACAAGGGGTAACAGGCACAAACTAAAACACAGGAAATGTCACCTGAATATGTTTTTTACTGTGAGGGCGACAGACCATTGGAACATGATGCCTGGAGTGGTTGTGGATTCTGCTCCTCTGGACGTATTTGAAACCAGCTTGGAAACAATCCTGTGCAATGTGCTCTAGCAGGGAAGCTGAACTAGAAGATCTCCAGAAGCCCCTACCAATCCCAGCTAGTCTGTATGAACCTGTGTAAAATACATGACTAAAAAAAACAAAGTGTGTATACATCAAACAAGGTCTTTGGGTTCAGCACTTACCTTAAGGTATTGCTTAAGGCCCTTTCACTGAAATCAGAGATCAGGTGCTTGGCAACTCAAAGGACTGAGTCAATTATGTTAAAAAAAGGCAGTGGAACACTCATAAAGTGCATGTAACAGCTGCATGAAATGGCAATATGCTATTATTACAAGGAAAATAAAATGGATCATTATAGATGAAACACGCAGAGGATTGTTATCAGCAGAGCAATTGTTATGTATTGAGCCATCAGAAACACCCACTTGGAAATCCTTAACAAAATGCTTAACATTTTATAAATAGAATTTCCAGGGAATTTAGAGATCAATACAACTGTCTAGCCACCTTCCACCTGTCTGGAACTGCCTTCTAATAAGAGTAAAACAGGGAAATAATTTAAGTAGCTCTAAAGTGGAGCTTAATACATTTTTGAATGGATTATAGGAAGCAGGAAATGCCTGTTAGAGCAGAGGATAGGAATCAATGGCCTGGGAGGCCTTTCAGTATCATATCTTGCACTCCAGAAACTGTCTTTGTTGCCTTTTATCCAGTAAACATAGATTCATCACAGAAGACAGGCTTTAACAAAACACTCTGTTGTTAAAAAGTTGTTCTAACTACTAGTGGTGTTTCATGAACATTTAATCTTCAAGTAATTCTAATATTAACCGTGCAGTAGTGGAGTAGGGATCCATATTTCATGAGTCAGTATTTGTAATCAACAGCAGAAGCATCAAAAATCAATAGCTAACATGCAGCAGGGCCTTACAGTGACTTAGGAGCAGTGTGAAAACAGCAGTCGCTTTTCAGTATGCCTGTGCCAACTGAGATCAGATGAAATTTGAACATTTTTTTTCTTTGGTCACAACTAGAATTTACATATACAGTCTCAGTAGGAAGGCCTATTAAAAGACAAATAATTTCTGGGGTTAAATCCGTGTTTATTCATCCGCCTTACATGCACCTCTAAGGAATATCTACACACAGAAAGAGGAGAAGAAGCCCTCAAGGTCAAGTGGGGATCCATGGGAATTCTTCCTATTCTAGCTGAAGAACAGGGCAAAAAACAATCCATGCAAATTCTTCTTGGCTGATGTGCCGCAAGTTTCTCATTATGGTAATTAGTGACGCATGAACACTGTTAGACTTCGCTGCATGTTATATCCCTTAATGCTCACTATTTACTGTAGTGCCCAGAGGCCCTAGGAGGAACACTGAGCCAATGCAGCACAGCTGGGAGCCTGAGAGGGCTGCAGAAGGAGGAAATGCTGCTTCTGGTCTTATAAAGGACCCAAGCATCTCTTGTTCCCTCCAGCTCCTGTAGTGGCTCCAGCTACTGAAATGGAGTGAGGGGCAAAGTTATCACCCCTGTTAGGCTCAAGAGCTATGAGCACATGGTGCTGCACCTGGGAACTTTGGTCTGTCTGTGGCATGGGAGTCCTCTCTTTGCACTGTCCATATTAAATAAGCACTCATTCTTGAAAATGACCTTTTTAAAGGATGTAAGGAGTAATGTGAAAAGCATTATTTTTTTCCTTGTCTGATTCTAAATGTTTTGGTTGTCATTCAGAAGCAGGTCACCCACATGTAAATGTGGCCCTTGTTTTATTGCCAGGGCCAGAGAGACTTTGGACATTCTGCTGTGTAAAAGCTGATTGCATGAGTTTAAGCTGCCTGAGGGCTGCTTTAACTTATCTTACCGATTTTTCTAAAACTTGGGGAGAGAGAATTCTCTATAATAAAACTGATTCATTCTATTTACCTTATTTTTTCTTTGCCCCTTCTGAACAGCCACCAAACAGTCTGTCTGTTGTTTGTTTGCCATTAAAAGTATTTTGCTATATTCACCAAAATACTTTTCTGAAATAATTGATGTATACATCACATAGGTTAGTGAAACTATGGATCAAATGCTTGGCTGAAGATTAGAAAACTGTTTTATCTCCTAGTCTTAGTTAATTGAGACTTCACTTCTAAACTTCTGCTTGGTACTCCCAATACAAGTGTTAGAAGTTAATCTTTTAAGTCTAGCTACTCACCTAGTCTTTCCTTATGTCAGGGAGACAGAAGGCATCATCAAAGATTTATCTCATTCTGTAACAGACATTTAAGATGTTTCAGATGAGCTATGCTCATGAGGGTTCCATTTTGTTCTTGTAGGTCTAGAATCAATAGGTTACTATGCCTAATGTTAAAATATGTAGGTTAAGTGAAATGGATTGCACAGAGTAAAGAAGTGATATGTGATTTACATGCTTCACCCAATAAGGGTGAAATAAAATGCTGGGATTTAAAAGAAAGAGTTGCCTAGATGCTGTCAACCACAAGCAGATGGTTGGCATTTTAATGTAAATGTAATATATAGAAATAGTAGCCAAAAATATTGGTGTGTAGCATGTGCAAATTGTGTTTCAGCAGATAGACATAATGAGTCAGTAACAAGAAATTATTATCTGTTAAAATGGTCAGCTTAATATATGAAATAAGACAGAATGAAAATTTTTGTGCATAAAAAAATCATATTTCTAGAATTATATTCCTGAAATGATGGAATAAATGTTATCAGGATGTTGGTGGCACAGCTACTGTTTCTGCTATTTTAAACTGTGAAAGAAAACNACTGAGAGTAGGAACTACATATAGGATATTTACATACCAAAGTTTTTTAAAAAAACCAAACACCCAAAAAAAAAAAAACAAAAAACAAAAAAAAAAAAAAAAAAAAAAAAAAAAAAAAACAACCCGAAAAACCCCTACAAGCACAAACACACCAAATAAACAACTATCTGGTACTCCGTAGTTAGCATTTTATGTATTTGCAATTTTCTTTAAAATGTACTCATTTTATCATCACATGCCTTTATGCTGTATCAATTCAGAACCGATCATTCAAATCCAGAAAATTCTTGTTGAAGTGTGCATGCCACATGGTAAACTTATCTGAACATATTTAATGAAAAAAAAATGCTCAATTTTGAATGTACACTATGAAGTTGGCGGCTTTTTCTATGTTATGTAATAGCTTAAAGATGCACCTTAACACTTCTATCTGATTAGTACGAATGATTCAATAAAAACACCTTAACTGCATAGAAACTGGAGATGATATAGCCTAACCCAGCTGTCATGCAATTTATAAATACAGAAGCAACTACCCACATCTGTTCTCCTATTTTCTTTTTTCAATTTAAGAGGGAAATTGACCTTACAATCTTCAACGTGACTTCAGGTCATTGTTATTAGTGATGAGAAAATGCTGTGCTCTTCTTTTGACTGAGTCTGGCAAACCTCCCAGATATTTTACAATCACAGTATAAAAGCTCTGAAATGCTGTACAATATTTTATTTTTTTCGGGTTTAGGCACTTGTTGTACTAGCCTGTGCAGCTGGCAGATAAAAATCTTTTTGCAGGAAGTCGGTGGGCTTTTTTCCTTTTAAAATGATACTTCTCCTTTGAAACCCTGAATTCTAAAATAACTTGGCTGGAATAAATAAGTTACTAGGTGTTCCTTTTAGGCAAAGCAGTTAGTAATTTCCATTTAGAGATCATGCATAGGGAACAGTATTATTCTTTTTCAAGTTTCAGGAAGAACAAATATTTGTGTGTAAAATTAGAGTTGACTTGAGGCTCATTCTCAAGAAAACACACATCCACAAACACAGAAGTATGGCGATTTCTATTCTCCCTACACGAAGGAAAGAAAATCCAGCTTTTTGCAGTATAATTCCCATTAACTACAGTATTATTCATGCATAATCCTGTTTAAATTTTTTTATGTCTAAGTTAAAAAAAATCAACAGTTTAAGTACCCCAATAAAAGAATTTTATCATTATTCAGCAGCATCCAATGGATCTCCATAGGAACTTGTTTGACTTCTTATCTTCTATCTGCAGGAATTCGGGATCCATGCATAAGTCTTGATGTTTAATATTATAACTAGCAGACTGTAAGAACTGAAATAAAAATTGATGAATGTGTTTATATTCAGATGGGATACAAGGATGCTGCTCCTTGGGGCTGTGTTCTTATCTGCGTTTTTAAACTGTTCTGTTTCACATGGTATAAAGAGAGAAAGATATTCCTCCTGTATTAGCTGGTTAATGTAGCACACATGGTTTTTGACCTGGGACTGGGATTGAGGTTTCCACTTTTTCTCAATGCTTAGGCTAGAGAATCATGCTTAGAAAATTTATGGGGTAAAATGAATATTTAACAATCCTTAAGACAAACAACCATTGCAAGAAAAAGGTACTCTTTATTTTTCCATTAAAACAGATTGTTGTTCAGTTAGCAATTTTGATAATTTTGAGCAGAAATAGTAAAATTTTCATTCAGTGATAAGGATCAGAAATTTAACAATAAAAAACCACTACCTGCTTGCTTTTTATTTTTTTTTTTTTTTTTTTTAAGAAAATATGTAATCTAAACTGGTTATTTTGCAAAGTCTTGACAATTTCTTTAGAAAACAACATAAGCTACTTNTTGCTTTTTTTTTTTTTTTTTGTTAAGAAAATATGTAATCTAAACTGGTTATTTTGCAAAGTCTTGACAATTTCTTTAGAAAACAACATAAGCTACTTCACATGTCACAGCATTCCTGCATTTGTCCCTCAAGGAAGAAAGGAGGAGAATAAGACATACTGTAGATATTCAGGAAAGCAGATTCATTTGCCATAGGCAAAATTTTATCGCTCTTTAACCAACCTCTTTGGAGAAAGGCTGGATAAACAGATAGGCTTTATGGCACAATTTTAAAACTTAGCAAAATCAGTGCTGTTGAACTGTAGGGGTAGCAAGACCAGGATTCTTTGTTGAAAAAATCTGCAAAGAGTCATCACAACTAGTCATCTCTCATTATACAATAGGGTTGCCACCTATCTAACATATGGAGTTAATAAAAGGAAGCAAAAAAATTCATGGTGTCATCCAGGAACTTAATCATATAAGCTTAGGTGGAGGTGGGAGAAAGAATATTTATTATCCAGTTATTTACCAGAAAAGATTTATTATAATCATGAAATGTAGTAATAATGTAGCAGTATAGACAACCCCTTAAAATTTAAAAGATCTTAAAACTTCTAAAGTTTTAAAGGGTTTGTTTTGTAAAATGAATAGATGACTGAATATATACTACACAGTACCTTTATTATTTTTTCCACCATTAGCATTATTTCATAACCCTGCTGTTAATAAGTAAAGACAAGTTCTGACTTAAACTTTACTGTGGTTTAACTGCCATAGCAATTCTTCTAATTGACTATCTGCTGCTAATTTGTTTTATTTTTATTGTCTGTGTATAATGAAACCATTGTTTTCTACAGCTAGCAGAAACAAGCAGTGTTACGCAGCATTAAATATTTATGGTACTAAAGTAATGTCATAAGGTAGAGGAAATTCAGTCCTGGTACAACAGCAGAGGGCTTGGGAAATGGGGACACAGGATTTGCCATAGGGATGAGCATGAGGTGACAGGGGATGGGTCACAGGATGAAACTTCAGACCCCGTGGTAATAAACTCGCTCATGGTCAATTACAAAAATGTCGATATGGGAAAAACTGGTTTTAGGGATAAAAAAATAAAGAAATAATGTCTGCCTATATGTAAAAAGTACCACATAAATAAATTTTTAAGGTGGAGATGCAGTCCAGCAAAAAACATGCAGAGATGTAAAACAAGTTAGAAAATTCAAAAATGTTCACCCTAAGTGAACCATAAATTGAAGAAGAAACCATCAACATAAACATCATATTGGTCCCACTGAAGGACTCAAGATGCTGACAATTTACCATAACAATGGCCCCACACATTCTCCAAGAAATTAAATGTGAAGTGTGAAGTAGAAGGAAGCAAAACAATGGGTTAGAAAAGTCAGAAACAGACCTGTTCCGTATGGTCTTCATTGTGCTACTACTGTTTTGGATAACCAGTTTGAATATTCGGAGTCAGAAGTGTTTCTAAAATGCCTTAGTTGAATACTAGTTTTTCCTTTTAACATCCTTGCACTGGGAAGCAATGGGAAAAACACCAAGCTAACGTAAAAAGTGTGATGATATCACTTAACATTTTTCACAGAGTCATAGATATGTAAGTTTCATTGTTTAGCCACAGAGAGCTGGTTGCTTAGGCAACACAATAGATTTGAAATTTAGATTCGTTGATTCTGCAACAAATATTCTGTGTAATCCAAGAATAGTCACAAGTATTTCATTGTCCATCTGTTAACTTTATTTCATTCCACCTGTGGTATTTTTTTTCCTTCAGATCTATGGTGGTGGGTGTTTTCTTTTTGTTTGTTTGGGGGGAGGGGTGTTTTTTGTTTGTTTTTTTTTTCCCTTTGGTTTTGTTTTATTTTCTGTGTGACTTTTTTTTTTTTTTTTTAATATGAGACTGATCTGGTGGATGATTTGCTGTTGATTAGCTTTAGAAACTGCACAGAAGAGTAGATGTCTGTTTGATTATCATCAGGTGTTCCAGCAATACCGCTAAATGTTCTATTCAGCAACCATTCTCAAACATATTTGCTAGTGAACAAAGTTTTTGAAAGTCAGGATTTGAAGGCAACACCTCTATATTTCTTACATCTTCCCTGACAAGGATCTGTTTTGCCTTGAATCCAGACATGAGGTTGCTATTTCAATAATGGTGGTGACAGTGAACTAAAATATTATAAAATTTGGAACTAAAGTATTTATTACTGAACTATACCAGGACAAAGAAGCAGACTTTTGAAACAAATTAGGAAAAATAATGATTCTTATTTTAACAAAATCTTCTAAGACTATCAAAACAAAAAGAATATTTTTATAATGCAGGTGTTCAATATGATTTTTATAATATTTGATATAATTAATGTCCACTTTTTATTACCAAAAAGAAAATCGAATGCAATATGTTCAAAGGAACTAGAATGAAGGATCCATCATTAAGTGAATGAGACACTTTGATTATCCGTGGGTCATTAGTTCAATATGCTTTAATGGCTCCTAAAGAGCTGTTGCACATTCTGAGAGTAGTTACTGACTGGCTTAGCTTATAAATGCATCAATACAGAAGAAAAAAATATCAATATCAGAAAATCATCTTGGTAGGTCTATAGATGATTCAGAATATTTATGTCCACTTTTCAGTTATTATAGTCATAAAATACCTATGTTTTATTCGTTGCACCAGCTGTTGGTCATAGTGACATGACAAAATCATTGTTTGAAATTGTTAGTCCTTCTACATTTTTTTTTAATTTATGCCACATAAAATCCAAGTTGTCAACTTACAGAAATTGTATCAGCTCTTTTAATGTGCATTTTATGTGGATTTTGGATGGCTATGTGTAGGAAAATAGTCCAGAAAATTCCTGTTCACTAACCTGGGACCATTTAAGGGTCTTTGCTTTTCAGTGTTTTAAAGGCCTCCCTCCATTTTTGGTGAGAGGTTACTTAGACACTAGCATTGAAACTATTGGCAATTCAAGCCAATTTCTTTCTACAATCTTGTGTTGCTTCTCATGAATGTAGGACGTATTTCAATCTGCTTCACTTTACCATATTGACTTTTTCATCCATTCTGACCAGCCTCCAGATCCTTCTTCTACAGTTATTGCACTATGGTACATACAAGCTCACTGAATGTATATATATATGTATATATATTTTTTTTCTCTCCACTTCCTTTTATGTCCATTCCTGGCCTAAAAATTATTAAATAGGATATCTCATGAAAGAAAACACCTTAGTTGAGGCAAATATGCATAGCCGCATGCCTTCATGATATAAAAACAATAGCATTAGCATATTTCCTAGGTAAAATAAGGAAGCAATTGCACACTGAAGTGGTGAAAATCTATTCATGGGATCATATGATGAAATTTGGAACGGGGCCTCAAGAAGCCATTTATTTCAGCCTCCTGTTTGGAGCAGGATCAGCCCTGAGACCAGTCAAGCTTATTCAAAACTTTGTTTAGCTGAACCTTGGAGATCTCCAAGAATGGATGCACGACTTCTTTGGACAACCTGTCTCCCCACTTGACTATCTCCATCATTAAAAAATGTTTTTCCTGACATGCAGCCTGAACCTCTCTTGTTTCAAACTATGCCTAGTCTATCTTGTTTTCCCACCCCACACAGCTGTGAAGCACCTGGCTCCATCGTCTTCATTAGCTTCCTCATAAGAAAGGGAGGACTGCTGTTAGCTCTCCCCAAAGCCATCAGTTCTCCAGGAGGAACAAGCACAGATCCCCCAGCCTATATAATTTTGATACTATTAACTATATTTTTTAAATTTGTAAATACATTCAGTAAACCTTACTTTTAAAATCATTGGATTAACATGAAACAGCCTTAGGCTTAGATTCAACAAATGATTTATGAGCTTACCTGCTGTGAAAGCTATTACCATCTAATGTTAGCAGTTAGAAGTTGAAAGCATAAATATTTTGTTGGATCTGGGCCATGGCATTTTCCTTGCTTGTTCTCACTTTGCCCTTAGTCATACATCTACCCCAATTACAGTTAATTTTATATTATATCCTATTCATGCAATCTTTTTCCCATATGTCCTTTTTATTCATACCAAGTATTGCAGTGGCTCCTGAAAGCATGTGTAGCCTCAATCAGCAATACATGATTTGGCCTCAGCATAACAGGCACCCAAAGGATATCTATAAATTCCTCTTCTCTGCAAATTCTGCCAACTTCTTCCTGTTCTTCTTCAGCAATTCATCAGCTCCTTGTTACTGTCTCAAAAGAGGGATCATTTCAATGTTTTTTTATCATTAACACTCCTCCAAGTCTCTTGTCTCTTACCCTTAAGACTATTTCCCTCAAATCTATCAGTCATGTAGCCATTATTCCTTCTACTTTCTACCTGTCCAGCCATCACAGCAAGATCTATGATTTTTCTCTGCTGGATCTTATACAGATTTCTCTAGGATAGCTTATCAGAAGTCAGAAAGAATAAACAGCCTACATCAAGTCATCTTCTGTGGTTGTCAAGTGTCATGGGCTTTCAGGAAGTATGCTTTATGTCCTTCCTTTTTCCTGCTGGAGAAAGGGAACTTAATGCCTCCACTTATTAGCCAGACAAGAAAGATGGATTGTCTGCAACAGAAGTGTGGAATTGTTGTGAGTAGGACCCTACCTTCTCTTTCCTCACAACGGAAATGAAGGTGGTACTAGCAGGAAGAGGCAGGATAGAAATGGGATTGCTATCAATATCCTGGATTATTATGGAAGGGAAAGGGTAGATTTGGTCAGGTGGGAGCTGGGGGCGGTTGGGGGGGGGATGGTTATGGCTTTCCTTGTTTTCTTGTTTTAAGCATGGAGATTTTTGTAACTGGACAATGGACTTTTTATGTCTGAATGTGAAAACACGTTATCGTATCAGCAGTACATCCTCCCTTTTTGATATTAAAGCTGAATTCCTTTTTCTCCCTTTGTGCTTGCGCAGTCCAAAATCTGAACCTTCTCTTTCAGTTTTTACTTGCTTTTAATTTTTCTTTGCTGACACAGAAGAGGAAAATATAGGTATCAGCTGAATTGATGTAGTAATCCATCTCTCTCCTAGTACTCTGTGCTGGTTGCTGATTACCACACTGAAGTTAGACACGTGTGCCTTGGGATAGCTAGACTTTTTCCCAGCAAAATATATAACAGTTGCCTTCTGTGGAAAGAAGCTTTGTGAATTTCTCATTCCCCTTACTTTTTGACAGGGTTTCTCTGCACACAAAGAGTGACCAGATCCATGAAGTAATTACAGGCCTTCTTGCCCAGGTGTTCAGGAGCAACTGAGAAAGGACCAAAGATGGGAAGGATCCCCACTATCCCTAACTGGAAGATGTATTTTGCACTAGCAATGATATAATGTCAGTTCATTTTTCCCAGTACATTTTTCATTTAATTTCAACCCACTTAATTTGAAGTGCATACTTTTGTCTCTCTGACCTGTGTTTTTGTGCAGGCTTTGTATGGTACAGTTGATACTAGCCCAGTGTGAACTGCTGTTGGGTCTACTAAAGAGACACAGCGTAGTGTGATGATGTTTGTTTCTGCTGAGATTTAATGGCTATTTGACTTGGCAGCTGCTTTCTAAGACATGGTTCTCACAGGGGATCTCTCCATTTCAGCAGCCACAGTATGGGCTTCCTCTCTGGTAGTGAGTGTCAAACATCTGCTCTCCTCTTATCTTTTCCTTCCAGTTTTCCTTGTCTCTGGCATAGTTTACTGTGGGACAGAAATCTCCTATTTACCCCTTCAGGATTGTGACAGTAGCTTTTTCTTGTTCAGGCCCCTGTGAATAGGAATTTGTAGATTTCAGAAAACATGAGGAACTACTGTGGCATGCATTTTTCATCTTTGCCGCTATTGCATTCCTACTATTGCATTCCCCACCACAAGGATCCTTCAAGTGCCAGGAGTGATCCTGACAGTGCCGCAGGCACCATCACCTGCTGAAGGGATGACTGAGCTCCAATATTCTAATAGTACTTATTTTTGCACCCATTTGGCTGCATTTTCACTTCAATTCACTTCCCCATTTCCTAACACACTGCATTGCTCTACTCTAATTCTGCCTTCCTTCCCTATACGGCTTATTAAAATGGAGCCCAGGACAAGTAGTTGTGTGTGTAGTTTTTAATTTTTGCTAGTTCAACACAGAATTTAATAGAAAGGGATTGTCAACTTAAACTTCTCTTTCTTTTCTCTAAGGGTCTCTCTGCAGGATCCAATTAAAATTTTGCATTACTTGGTCCCTATCTTGCTATTGATAATTTTCTCTCAACTTCTCTACTCTATTTTTGAGAAGGAATTTCATTCAATATACCTTCACTTTTGTGAGCAGACCTCTAAATGGAAGTATGTCTGTGTATTTTATGAGGAGAAAAATGGGTTCAGAATTATGTAGAGATTTTAATTTCATGTTTCTTCAGGAATGATTACAATTGCTTTCATAGCCCATACTTAATCTCCTTTCCAGCCAATTAAGTCATCAAAAGAACCTCTAAAGAAATAAAATACTGTATTTTCTTGCAATTTATGACTGTATTTGAGGCCTTGTATAAATACATGACACTCCATTACATCCTGTTAGCAGAAAGAACTCTACCCTCTACTAGTTATGTTTAGGACTGGAATTTAAATCAATGACTGTTGCCCAGTAAACCAATATCTGTGAAGGCTCCCATCTTTGATAGTCTCAGGCATCTAAGCTTTCATGAAGCATAACAGACAGACTTTCAAATCTTGAGTTATTGCAAATAAATAACTGTATTCTGGGAAAAAAAATTAAAAAAAAAAAACAACAAAAAAACCTGAGTAGGAGTTTAAGATACTTAAATGCTGCTATGCATGGTAAATCCAGTCAAATTTTGACACAGACACTGGAGGTAACGGTGAAATGCTGAGCAGATGGGAGAAGAGGACATATGTGCCTAAGTGGGTTGTGCAGAAGGGGTTTAAGAAGTGTGTCATGGGCCAAGAGTTTATTTGAGAATAGTGGGGCATCATGCTGCCTTATTGTTTCTTAATGTCAAATTATAGACTTGACTGATGGATACAGCAACACCTTCCAGTGTCTGGCATTTATTTTGCTGACGTTTTAGTATGTAGATACAGTCAACTTTCCTTAGATCTAGTGTGTTGTCTAAACTTTTGATGAGAAATATCATGAACCTTCAGGAGAGCTCAGGAAAGGACCCCAGATATTCTAAAGTAATCCACTTCAGCTGAATCATTCTGACCTACAACCGATAGGCTCTGTAGAGGGGAAAAACAAAAAGGACAAACTCTTTTCTCTTTATTTTTTTAGTTTTCTTCCTTTTCTGTGTTGGGTTCTCCTCCTGAAAAAAGCCAAGAGGTGCCAAGCCTCTCTAGTAACTGCTCACTGTTGCTCTCTGGCTTTCATGGGAAAGAGTTGGTGTCAACTCCTTGATAAAATTCTGATGTTTCAAGTAGAGAAATCACAGTCTAGGAAAAGAACACAATGGAGCTATTCCTCTGCTAACTAACCAGAGCTGGGGTAAAAACAATAGTTAGGTAATTACTGTATTAACTTTATGTCAGAAATTATATTCAATATTTTGTATGTTATATTTATATGCATTTTTCTTGGACCAGCACAAAGATTACTATTTGTTGGAGAAGTACTTAAATGAAGACATAAATGGTCATCATGATTACAAAAGAAAAACATTTCCCAGATATTTGGGCTTTCTCTAATGGTGAAGGAAGGTCAATATGAGAATAAATGCGTATGTGATATTAATCACAAGAAAAAGGATACATTCAGAGAGCAAACTCATCCATAGAATATGCATGTACTTTTAAAATTAAACTTTTTAATCTGTTCTCTTCTGAAGACAACATAGCAAAAGGATGGGTTCACTAACACTTTAAACTTGCTGGAAATGCTTTACAGCATCTTGCACTCTGCTTTTCCAGATACAAGGACTAATTTTGGACTTAACTGGCATGCTCTATTAGTGTTTTTAGAGGCCAGAACACAGATTTTTTCCCTTTTATCTGAAGAAGAAGAAACAGACATGGTACTTACAGCAAAGTCTGTGGGAAGATCTGCCAATATCTGCTGGAGAAAGAATCTCAGCAAAGAACCAGAAAACAGGGAAATGCCTGTCTGTACTTTTGCTGGCCAGATTGCATGTAAGATTCCCATAGACACAGCATATAGATAAGGCAAGGGACGCACACTCACTGCAGAAGTTGGTTTGTCTATTGACGCTGCCTCTGCAGCAGTCTCATCTCGACCGTATGCCAAATAGCTCCTGGCAGATGCTCAGCTCAGTGAGCCCACATTGCTTAGCAGCTACAGTTTAGCAAATCCTTGTAAGAGACAGAGTCAGGCTGTGAAGCTATTGGTTCAGAAGGGATCTAGCTTCAGAGGTAGATGATGATTCCATTAAGAAAGAAAATGACAGCTACAGGTTCAAACAAGCAAAGCCAGTCTTGTGCAAACCATGCTGATCTTTGGCACAAGAGGCAACTAATTAGTCCCAAACAATGGTATGGCAATCAAAAATATAATCCCAAAGGGAATTCTAAAGGTTGTCTTTCAGAAGGAGGAGCAAGTTCTCTAAAAATGCTCAGATGCTCCTAAACCTTAGCTTCACTGTAGGAATATTGCATGTTACAAATGGGATTTTGAAAAGTGATAAAAAATCGTATTACGTGGAGCTCTTGGTTCCAGTTGCTGTATGTGTTACATATGAGCTATGATAAATTGTTAGAATATGCCACAGCATAATTGCCGTGGTTCCGGGCAGGACTGGGTAAATTTTTGCAGTAGTCAGCAGGGGGCATGGCCAGGACCTGGAGGTTATTCTATACCACCTCCCATCATTTCTGAGGGTGGGAAAAAGGGCTCTCTTCAGGACCAGGATATTGTTGGCCTCTGCAGTGAGCATTTTCATGTGAATCACTTGCCTCTCCTGCACAGTTTTGTTGCAATATTGTTGTTATTACTGTTGGTTTTCTTACCTCACTGTTATTTATAGTAAATTGTTCTTACCTCCACATGTGATCTTTACCTTTTGTGCCTCCAATTCTCCTCTCCAGCCCGCTGCAGGGGGAAGAGGAGGAGCAGGGGAAATTGAGCAAGCATCATATGGTTTGGGGTGATTTCAATGGCAACACCAAATTGGAGAATACCATTCCTAAACCATCACAATATTTTAAACACAGTTCAGGATTTTTTTTAAGTAGACAGCTGGTTTTTTGGCAATGATACCAGGATGTTCTGCAGGATATCAATTACTCTTTTTGGAAACTTCCACTGATAGAAATTCCATAATATTCCAAGACAAATTTCATCCTCTGTACAGAGGGTGTGCCTAAAACTAAATATAGCTTCCTACAATTTAGAAGCAGTATTTCTTGTCTTTGCTACACAGATAAAAAATTTAGCCTTCATTTGGAACCTTTCCCATATTTCAGGACTGAATTTTTTTTTTTTTTACAAGTTTCCCTAAGTTTGCCTTTTCTTTTACATGATGAGATAGCTAAATGGAGTCTTT
The DNA here is from genome assembly GCA_013400915.1 of Pardalotus punctatus. NCBI lineage: Eukaryota > Metazoa > Chordata > Aves > Passeriformes > Pardalotidae > Pardalotus > Pardalotus punctatus. The sequence goes on along the minus strand of VZTX01028885.1, from coordinate 127,835 downwards.
TACACCCTTTCAGGGTGGAATTCTTCTCAAACAGCATAAACCTAAGTGTCTAAATGTGTGTGTCACATCTCTGACACACACACACGGCAGAAGTGCTGTATTTATAGACAATACAAAGTCATGGGAATCCATAGAGTCACTGGAAATGTAAGGCCTGATTTAGCTGCCCACATATTCGTGCCTAATGTGAACTGAAATACCCAGTATGTCTGAAAGATCTGTATGGGACTGCCAGCTATGATACAACACCAGTGGGAAACCTGTGCTTTCCTGAAGTGGGGTCTGGATGTCGCTGAATCCAGCCCAGCACAGCCTGGAGAGCTGTTCCTTTGGCAGTGTGTGTATGCTGACTTTCAGGTGAGCTGAGCAGCCCTCTGGACTCCACTGGCTGCACTTATTTGACTCCATTCTGCTGCCCACCCACACGGATGCAAGGGACCATTCGAGATGTTGGAGCACACCTGGGCCATGCAGATGTGACCTTGGAGTATGACACAAGGCCGACAGTGACACAATTTTCTGGAGGGCAGGCACCACATTATGGGGTATTTCAAACTGTGCTGGACACCCGCTACGAGTAGCTAAGCCAGACAGGTACTTTGGTATTTTTCAGCAACACTGCTGTCTAACTCATTGATTTCAGTATTGTGCATGTGATCATTTATATCTACTTTAAAGTTTTATTTTGTTCTTGTCCCATTTTACATTGCACTCTACTTACTTTTTACTGTTTTCTCCTCTTGTAAATCATTTTGAATTCCAACCCTGTGTTTCAATGTGCTTCAAACTGTTCTGAGTTTGTTATAATTTGTAAATGTAATAAACATTGCCTCTATTTCACTGTCCATATAACTAATGAAAATATTAAATAACACCAGTTTCAGAACAGACTTCTGTGGAACAACACTTAACACAACCTTCTGTTTTGACTCCACTGCACCCCAATACCTACTTTTTCAGTATGAATCTCTAGCTAGTTGTACATGCAACTCACAGTATTTTGATGCGATTAATTTTCACTCATTTGGAGTGAGAATATGTGTGGCAGTGTAACATACACTACTTACATTATGGTATATGACAACAAATCTTTTTCCTCCCTTACTACAGATTGGAGTGTCTTTGAAATTACATAATTCGTTGTTGACAAATCTGTTTTGGCTGCTACTTAGCCTCTTGCTCTCCTGTGTACCCTTACCAAGAGAGAGTCTGTCCCAGGAGTTTTCTGAGTTTGAAAATATAATGATAGTCCTATAAAATTCTAGATATTCCTTTTCCTATGTAACTTTTGTATTTGCCCTGTTAATAATCTGGAAACTTAACTGTCCTGCACTAATATTTTTTATTGCTTCACCAGGTTGAGGCCTCTCAGGGTAAATTTCGCCAGGTCTAGATGAGTAATTTACAAACTAGTAGGAAATTACTTTAATTTCTCAAATATTTGAACTTTATTTGAGTTTTGGGGCTTTTTTTGAGATAAGCGGCTTTTAAAAGGCTTTTTTGGTTTGTTTTTCACAGTGTAAATACTGTCATTGCACAAACAACAACAAAGATTGACTCTAAAATAACTGAAAGGATGGTTTATTATTTATTCTTAATTTTTTTTTTACAGATGTTTATAAGCTTGATTAACAGTATTAATATTGCTAACAGATGAACAATGTTTGGTTTTAAACATAAAGCAGGGATCCTTATATACTGCAAGTGAGGTATTGGAGGGAATATCTAACCTGCTAAAAGTATGCTCTGTAGCAACATTCTAAAATAACAAGCTTGTAAATAGTAAGCATTGCATACATTACACTAAAGTAATGTTAAGGCTGGGCCAGGTTTCCTTTAGTTTTTGTGGAACAAAGAAAGATAGCACAAGAAGAAACTAAGACAGAAATGCCAAGCTGTAATAAAATGGTTTTATCAAAACAGAGATGTCTGGTGCATACCAGATTCTCCTAAAGATGAAATACAAATAAACAAACAACTGGAGATAACACTACATCATCTAAGCAGACTGGAAAACAAACTGTTTGTTGTATGGCCTGGACAGTCTGTTATACAGACTTGAGACAGATCATAAACAAAAACAACTTCTGCAATTTCAAAGGAAAAGCTGAGCCATGATTATATATTCTTTAGAATTTCAATATGGAGAAAACAAGAAATAGCTTATTAACTCTTCCTGCATAAAGACCTTGGGAAGCATCTTAATAAAAAGAAATATTTCTGTCCTATTTGGATATGAATTAAGAGAAAGGAAATTCAAATAAATTTTGCATTACATATAAATATTGGGTAATTTGAAAATGTTGACTTTCCAAGTGAATCATGGGAAACTGACATTATAGAAATGTTTTTTTCGTAAGGAAGGAATCACCCAAAGGTGATTTTACTTCAGAAGAGAATCAAGAGATTTTCATATTATATTGTCAGAAACAAGCTGCTGAAGTTACTCCAAAACTTCTGGGTAAATGCAACAGACTGTTCATAAAGTAATATAAGGTCTTGGAAGAAACTGGAAGAGCTTGTTTCCCATTCTGTATGAGCCCCATCTGTTATAATATTTAAGAACTTACACAAACTGCTCAGTATGTCTCAAGTTTTTATCTCTTGGAAAAAAGGGAAGAAAAATACGTGCAATATTGTCCTGAATGAAATCTGAAATACATATCTGAATGATAAGGTATTGTGAATATTAACGGAATTGGAAAATTCACTGGAAGTTCACCAAATGAATTATTTTAGTGAATAGATATCAAGGAACTTCTCTTGCACCCCTGTGATTATTTGGTTATTTTCCATTAAGTACTTTTGAGAGTTGTTTTTGAACTTAAAACTCTATAAATTATTTAAAAGTTTCATTGGAAAACTTTCTACTGATTATGTGGTTTATTTGGTTTTAAGAGATAGAGACTATAACCAGTACTCAGAATATTTTCATCTTGGTTTATTTCTTTATAACACATTCTGTCATTTGAGTCATAACATGGGCAGGGAAAAGTAGTGTGGGAAAGTTTTTATTATGAGACCTTCAGTTCCCAAGCTTTCCAGTCATTTATGACAAAATGATGAGGAAAAGGTAGAAACCCAGTCCATGGAAGAGAAGAAACAGAAAGATATAAAGCTTAAATGATTCCTTGTCCTTTAAAAACATGTACTTGGGCACATTTTTGTTTAAAAACAAACAAATAAACAAATTTTCTAGTTTTTAATATATTGTTAAATAAAAATATTTGTAAAAGAGAATTATGGTTCTTCAACTTGCTCTATTACTGAGATTAGAAAATTTATTCAACTACTGTAGCATTATCCTAATATGAACCTGTGCTCTAAGAGAGAATGCATGTATGCCAAGAATGAAGTTTTTTAGATAATGCATTTTTTTTGCAGCCCACAAGATAAATATTTTCACAGAGAAAGAAACTTAAAATAACATGTATGTATTATTTCATATGTATGATGTAATATAAAGTATGATTTATATAGTAAAATTATTATTGTTTTATAACTTTGCTGGGCTAACATAAAAATTGATTGTAAATCAAAAAGAGGATTACACATTTATCTGTATTTATACCATCAGGAAATTTCAATGAAAATTATAATAAATTTGGTTTTAAGCACATGTTTTTTCTTTCATTTTTTTTTTCATTTCTTTTAAATTGTTTTCCTGTGATATTTAGTGTCTGCATATGGAACAAATGAAAAATGTTTAACAGAATAGTGCCAACATACAGGAAAACAATATAATATAATTTTAATATAACTGGTATTTAAATAGCTGCTTATATGTCTATTTTCTTAATGGTTGAACTCTGCTGGACTTCTGATTGATGTTTTTTGATTGTTTTGATCAGCATAAACCTGGACTTGATTAACAAAAATATATAAAGTAGTACAATTTCCTGTTGAGATTCAAGGTTTACTGCACTAGAAATTTAGAATAAATGTAGCACCTTATAATATGAATTGGATTCCTTATTTGATTTATTATTTCTTTGTACATTTTAACAACATATGACAAATCCATCAATTAACCTTTGCTAGGCCTAATAGGCTTCATTTAAATTTTGTAATTTCATATTTGTCTGAAATTGCATGCTCATAAGTATGTTGAAATTTGTGATTTATCTAAACAACATGAAATTAATGATTGCATGAGATGCATGCTACAGTTAACTGATGAATTACTTTTATGTGGAATATGTATTTTATACTTAGTCTAGTGTTCACAGACCTTGCAGTGTTTTCACTCTGCCTAGGTTTATCTGCTTTATTTGACTGCTGACAAAGTATGGAATTTTAATCTGTTATTGTAACAGTTTAAATGAAGAGAAATTTGTGTTATACTTTTATTGCTGCCTAAGTTGCTGCCAGAAAATCTGATTGAAAGTACTGAGAAAGCAGCCATGAAGAGGAAAGCACAAGCAATCTTCCATTCTCTATATTATGGCCTGACACATATTAGATCAGTGTCTTTTTGTGCAACAGAGTCTGGGATAATGAATACCAATTTCATGCATGTTACGCACAGGCAAGCCTTATTGCTCACCTTTTTCCTCCAGTTTCCTTAAAAATTGAACTGGATTATGAAGTCTACTTCAGTTGCCACATTCTTAGCATGAAGTAAAAAGACATTTTGCTCAAACCTTCCCTGGAAAAATCTTAAATTTAGAAATGTATTCCTTTGAAAAAATTAACAATTTCTTTTATGGAAAGGAAACTCAGATGTGCAGACTGAAAAGTCACCACTTTGCACTGCTGACAGGTCTCTGACTTGAATGATAAGGGTGATCAGGACTTGCCAGCCTGCCACAGAGACTCTTACCAAGCAATTTAGATGCAGCCTTACTTACTGAAATCCACATTAAATGTAGATAGATTTTTTTGCTCCATATATTTTGACTGCATCTTCTCCAGGGCTCTGCACAGAAATATGACAGACAATTCAGGAGCCTAACATGGGTAACTGGTGTCTTTTAGATGCCATACAGTGAATAAAACATTCCCACAGGAGTGGCAGGTGTGATTCAGGGCCCAACAATGACTCCCATTTTTGGAGGGGCATCAAGAGGCCAGATGATGTTTTAAGGTGTCTATAAGAGCCTCAAGCACTTCAGTCCTCTGTATCTCCTCACCCACTGAGAATTTTAGATAGCATTTTCCCTTGGTAGATTTGACTGCTTCTGCTTTTCCTGGCTCTAACTAATTACGTGTGTGATGTTATATTTGTTCCCTCTAGAGGTGAATGTAGTGTCACATCAGGTCACACTGAGCTCCTACTGTGATCAATAGTCACACAATGTGTAAGTGGAGTTGCATTAACTCCAGTCCACATATTTTTATGTAAATTTGTCTGTTGCTAAACAGTTTGAGTGCATGAATGGAAGAAACAGAACTCCCCCCTCCCTGTTCCCACTACCAGGAAGAAAATAGAAAATACTTTGTAGCTAAGAGCCTTATTGCTGAGGTAGAGCAGCTTCTTCCACAGAAATATTTTCATCCCAAGATGCTCAGTACATGGCACGAAAGTCTGATTTGAAGCTGATCTGGGTTAAGCTTTCTCCCCATGGTTTTAAATAGATGCATATTTATGGAGCTGTTCAGAAAAAGCAATATGTGTTGCACATATATTCTGATTCTCCTGCTTCTCCTTGCAAAGGAGAAGTCCCAGTCTGACTCACTATGTTTTCCACATATTTTGCCTAAGTGACACAGAATATATACAAGCATAGTAATTTGTATATGTAAGCATAGTGGCTGCTGACTTACTTTGCAAAACAAAGACTTTTAAATAGTTACCTAAACACCTTCTTTATAGACCATGAATCTACTTCTAGGAACCTAATTTTAACTTTTCTTGTCTGGTAATTATACCCATTCCTGTGTAACTCTATTGTTACTGAAGTGCAAGGAAGCAAATATTTCCTTACAAATGCCATATTTCCAACACAGTGTTGAAATTCCATGCTCAGTTGGACCAGCTGTTGGACAACTTTATCTTCTTATCAAAGATGACTCCAAGTGCATATCCCAGAGGAGCAGTACCCAGGAGGCCTAACTTCTAGGGACATTCCTGACATCGGTCTGTCTGGCTACCTTGGCAAGTCATTTCACCACCCTTTTCTTCAGTTTCTTCATTTTTTAAAAGAGGGGCACACATTTTCGTTGAAAGCTTTGACAAAGATTTTGTTATTCTGCAGACCAGTAGCACATCAGGACCAGTGTTTCAGGTACCAGAGAAAGGTGGTAAGTTTTTTTTTGTTTTTTATGATTATATCTGTACATCCTGTTATATTGAAATTGGCAAAATTGAAAAAAAATGGGGATCACTGTTTTTTTCTCTTTTAGCCTGAAGGTGGTAAAAATAACTTATTTCTCAGCAGTGAGAGAAAAAGCAAAGCTAATTAACAGGAATGGTTATGAATTTGACAACTTGAAAGAGTACCTCAATTAAAAGGATAAATTAACTGTATTTCTAGAATCTGACTTACAACATAACTTAAAGAAAAACAGTGTGGAAATATTACCTTTCAGCATCAGTTCAGTTTTGAGATTTTTGCATGTTATCAACATGGCATTGTTATGTTTCTATTTCTTTTGTCATATGTATAAGAAATCCCAGGAAATCATGGTTTTATAATGTATGCAAGCAAAAAATGTGCATAGGCCCAAAATCCTTCCTGTTTTATGTGGCTTCTCCATAGCTACTTTGCATTTTACTGTTTTTCCACAAGTTTTATGTAAAAGACTAAATTTGAGACATAAAAGTTAAGCAAACTAAAATTAAAACAATTTCTCTTGTAACATTTTTTGTAAGTAAAATAGTGCATTTTTCAAGGAAAACTAATCTACACTGTTATTCTCAGTAATGTGTTTAACTGTCTCACCCATAACTAAATTTAGATGTCACTGCTAAGATTGGTTATTCTAGCTCACAGTCACTGTGCAAAGGAATGATTTTAGTGCAGATTTTAGTACCTAATGTTTTAGCAGAAACTTCCTCCACAGGACATGTAACCAGCTGCATTAAATTATAGTTTACACAGGATTCAAATAATTCCTTCCTGACTGCAGCATGGTATCAGAATATACCCCACAAAGAGAGATCTAATTGGCCTTATCGTTATCTTAGCTACTATGGTTACAAATATTATTAGTGGGCATAAAATTATCTCTCCTTTAAGGCCTAGTTGAAATCTATTCTTTCATTATTTTCTGTAGTACTAATTCTCCTTATTAAGACTATTTGTTGTAGAAAAATGTTTTATAAAACACTGCATATTTGTCTTCTATTTTCTTTATGTTATGATGTGTAGGTGTTTTAATATACTGTGAGGCAAACCAGATTACTGCAATTGCTTTTTCTTTTTTTTTTCCATTATGTTTTATGTTGTGTCAATAACCTGATTAAGTTTCCTTTCAATATTTCTCTTTTCCTGACTAAATAATTTAACCATTTGCATGGTTTTATTGCATGTAAATTCTTCTATACATCTCAGACACCTTTACTGATCCTAGCTGGACCTATTCCAGTCCCAAATGTGTCTAAATGTCTTTATGTGTAAACTAGTTTAGCATAAAGAACATAATGATTTCTGAGTGGCTGTTGCAGTCACTGCTCTGTGAACTCAAGTTTCTCTAAGTAAACCAGAAATAGTTAGGTCATAGTGCTGTGAAATAAAATATTAGAACACGTGAATTGTAATAGGACTCTATTTATATATTTATTCTTTTCAGTAAATCCACTTTGAACTTTTAAATTTTTGCATTATTTCCTGTGAGGTCTCTAACAAGGTTGTCAACATTTGCTGGTTCCATAATCTGCAAATAATAAATTTAAAAGTAAGTACTGACTTGGTAGCTGGTAAAGCCTCCTTTCTTCAGTGCTGTTTGGAGAGGAGAGTAATTCATAACATTTTGCTAATGAAAAACAGTACATCTTTAATCAAACATGGAAGAATGACTCCACAAAAGTACATTATTTTCAGATGGTGAAATCAGTTGTACCTTGTCTAGAACTTAAAGATCAGCTTTATGGTTTCTGTGATAAGGTTTTGTGGGAGCATATAAAGAGCATGCAGAGTGAAAGACTTTTGTACCTAAAACAAAAGTTGGGTAATCTGAGGTCTCCTAACTCAGAAGCCATGATCTTTCAGAAACCATCTGGGACAGCTATTGCTGGAATTGTGCGGGTTCCTTCAGGCTTGATTCTCTCAATTGCAAGAGCATTTCTGCACACACCCAAGCCTGGGTACTTGTCATCCTCCAGCTAAACCAGTTCCAGCAGCCAGGGCTGGAGTTTGTCCTATTTACAGATGTAGGCATGGACACTCTGAAGACACACAGAGAAGCCTGTGACATGCGGCTTCTCTAAAATAAATTAAGGGAGAAAAAAACACAACAAACCAAACCCACTCAGGATGTGTTTAGGTTGAGTTACTAAGCTGATCTTGGTGTCTACCTTAGAGTGTCATGAATTAGGATTTAAAAGTGCCCATTTCATCCACAAGGCAAAATAAGGGAGCTTTTGAAGATCAGTTAAGATATAGATGTCTTCCTTTGACCAAATCTGTCCTATGTGCTAGAGACACATGTGGCTCACTAGAATTTTTGGCATACATTCTGGAACTGTGGGTCTCAGGTAACATAAATAAATATATTAACTGTATTTAGTCAAATTACAGATATGGGCGTCCCAAAGAAAATTAGCAGAAGCCATTTTTTAAAAAGCAAAGAAAACATAATTGTGGTTGTTGCTCCCATCTCTCATGTAATGGATTAGTATTTTCTTCAGCCCAAATTCCTATAAGATTGTATTTTCCAGCCATATGGGAAGTTTCCTCAGTATCAAACATAGGACAATATGCACCAGAAAGTGATGGAAAAACAGAAGAGGTAAAAGTGATAGAACAATGCCACTCTGCAAAATGCAAAGACATTTTGAAAGATTCATTGCACTAGATAGGAAAAGTACCAAAATTACAACAATCAGAGAAAACACAGCATTAAAACTTTAAAATCTCTCCTTATAGTGCTGGCTTTATTTTTGAATATAAAAGTAATAAAAAAAATTCCTGAGGCAGGATATAGAAATTAAAGAGAGCACAATTTCCTAAACAGGCACTTGTAATAGGCCTCTAGGTTATTCTTTTGCTCTGGTGACTGTGTGGCAGCTTCTGAAGAGGCTTCTAGGCTTTAGTTTAAGAGTCCTTTCCAGAAAGAGGTAGAATGATCTTGCTCTTGTCCTGGCCTTCAATATTTTCTTTTGGTCAGCAGGTAGATCACAAGGTTGATTTTTGGATTGCCCATCTAATGTTCTTGATGCTGATATTCAGTGATACAGGCAGGGCAGATGAATTCCAAGTACCTTGAAAATACAAATTGCAAATGAAAAATCTGTCCATAAACTGACACTCAACATAACAAAAATTATATCCTTGCCTTCCAAAAATAATTACATAATTGGTATGTCTTAATACTTTTCTGTGCAGTATTATGAAAGGAGAGGGTTTATTTTCTTGTTCAATATTGAAGCTGGGAAGGTCTCACATAGATATTCAGCAATTTCAACTAATTTGCTTAGATTGCTTTTGAAAAAAGAAAAAGAAAAGGTATCAGTCTTGCAAAAAGATTGAAAAATTCTTTGAAGTGATTTAATTCTGTCTTCCCTAGATTGTATGTTTGTATAGCAGTCTGTGCACAATAAGAATTATTAGGGTAATAAAGTTCATTACTGAAGTAGTATTACTGAAATAATGGTTGTAAGAATGAGAGAGAGAGACCTAATGCTGTAATTATTATTACTGGTTAGACTGCTTTACATTCTGAGAGATTGTAACAAAACAAAGAAGTAAATTATGTCTAGAGAAATAATTATTACTAATATATAAGAGGAGGAACTCACAAGGTGAAGACAGTTATAAGGTTGATCTTCCACATTTTTCTTACAGACAACTAACCAATAAATCCCTTTCTACCATTTCCAAGACTGCCAAATACTTTTTCTCTGGTCTTCTTTGGAACCATATTCATAATTGATGGACCATGTTTGGCTATCACATTACATTTTGGGTACTCTATGTACTCCAGAATATTTTCCAAATTGTGCCACATTTCTCATTGGGAAGATTCACGCTCTCTTTTCAGATAGTTTCATCTGACCCAGTGTCACAGCCTGCTGGTGAATTAAAGCAGTACATGAGTGTTCTCTGGAAAAAAAGGGATTAGTGCCTTGAAAATGCTCAAGTTTGAACTGCTAAACTCTTGCTCTCTAAACTGAGGGGAAATGGCCTCTGCTTTTTAGGAATGACGCCAAGTCTCTTCTAACTTCCAAATATGAACTTCACATAGATGTTCCAGATGGCACCATTCAAGGGACAATGTTCTCACTTTCAATAGAAGAGATGATTGAATTCCAGAGCAGGGGTGAGTTCTGTGGATTCTTTTAATTCATTAGGACAGACAGAATTGCTGCTGATTCTCCCTACTGCTGAGCTCAATATTTTGTGAAAAACCAACAGACACGCTTAGTTCTAAAGAACCATATAAAAGAAATAATGATCTTTCTCAAGGCACCAAAGTTTTTTATGGTGCAATGGAGGCTGGGAGACTGCAAAATGTGAACCTACTTAGACAGTTATACATTAAAGACTGTTGTCCAGTTTGAAATGCAAGTGAATTATGTTATTTGTGCAAATTTCTATTGAACTAAGAGTTCTGGGAGCCTTTGTTGGACTCAGGGACATGAGCTACTACTTTTTATCTAAATTCTAATACATGCTCTCTTCCACTTCTCATTGTAAAGATGAGAGCAGAGAGGAGGAATTAGATATACTTTTCTTCTTTTTTGAGTACATGGTGTCACTGAAGTTAACTCCTCAGTCAAAGTCCTGGTATATGAAGTCAAAAAATTAACAATATGCCACACAATGCAATGACTCACCTCCTTTGCACCACTTTACTTCATCTTGAACATCCCCTCAGACACGCTAGGAAAATGCTCTGTTTTCATACATATGAAATTCTCAGGAAGGATTTTGTACTATTTTTTCCTTTTTTTGTTTGTTTCTTTGTTTGTTTTCCCAGTAAGAGTGGTGTAGAGAGCAATAAGACTTTAAGGATTGTGATCCTTGATCTCAGCATCATTATGAGTTGGTGAATGGAAAGAAGGCAGCTGCATTTAAATAAATTAGACTGACAAAAACAGCACAGAAAAAATAAAAAGCCCAAAATCTTGAAAACTCTTAAAATATACTTTAAAACTCAGTACAGTTGAAATCCAAAGAAACAGGGAAACATGAACACAAATATGCTGTTGACTTACAGGTGATTTATTCTTTGTTTTTTCTGTAGATGGCTTTGAGAATCCTGGAATTTCCAGATCATAAATCTCCTACTGGTAGATATTTTAGCAGTAGAACAAAAGTATTCTTAAATATTATATAATGAACAAAAAAACTATTTTGACAAGTATATGTAGTTCTGACTTTCAATGACTTTCACATGTTCTAAGTGAACCTCCAGCATTCGTAATAGCAAGCTCTCAATAATAATCACCCTATTAACAATTCAGGTTCTTATGCCTTGGGAGATCTTAAGTTTGGAAATTTAAATTATGTCTATCTGATTGTCTCACAATCATTAAGTAATATTTCCTGCATTTCTTGTTGAAGGACCATACAGCAACACCTTGAATTACCCTCTATTCCTGGATATTTAGTGAATATTGAACTTGAGTGTGATTTAGATTTCCTGGCATTATGTGTGTCATGTTGTTGTAAATAAATAGCTGCTTTAACTTCACTAGTGCAAAAAGTTAAATGTCAGAAAACCATATTTGCATTTATACACAGAATAATTACATGCTGTTCAGAACAGTGTAATTGAGGATACTAATGTAAAATGTTAACAAAGAGCTTATGTGTTTGCAGAAATAAAAAAGAAATCAATAGGAGCAAACAATAAAAAAGATGCTGAATGTTTATTGTCTGTTGTGTAAAGTGAAAAACTGAAAAAACTTACAAAATATCTGTAATGCTTTTAAACCAGGTATTCAAATTAATTAATACCTAGTAAAAATATAATATATTCTCTTTAATTTTTTTTTTTAATTTTTTTTTCCAGATTGTTAACGACACTTGAAAAGCTGGAGATCTTGACTGACTTAATGCATTTAAATTTCCCTTATGTAGAACTGGATTTCAAGTGCTAGGGATTACAATCAAAATTAATTTGATGGTTCAGCTCAGGTTCTAATGGATTACAGTGTGAATGTCATCAGCTTTATATTACAGCAAAAACTGTGATCTCCTTCCATATTTAGAAGTGGCTGAAGTCCATATTTGATCCCAGAAAGAATGCAGAGAAGAAATTAATATGAGTCTTCATTCAGAAGAATCTGTTTTGTGAGCATCCACTTTCTGAAGAAACATTTACAAATATCAAATTAAGATACAAGATACAAATCATAGTTTTACAATGCTGGAATGAAATGTGGATATGCAAGACGTTAGAATAAATGTTTCTACTGTTCCTAATCCCTTTTTCTCCTTTTATTTTCAGATGCTTTTTGAATCCTACATCTGTAACTGGAACTATGTGAAGTATGGGTGATACTGCAGCTGAAAAATGAAAACTTTCAGACAGTAAAAGATACCAGTTTTAAGAAGCAGATTGGCTTCAGCAGTTCCTATATTTTTCCTTTGTAATATGTCTTCACTATCTGTAAGTATGACATTTTCTGGCAGGAGTTTTAGTGGAAATAGATAATACTAAGCTAATAGAAGAGGATAGTCATGTAAAGTGAGTTCACTAACATAATTCACATTTTCAATCAGGCAAAAACAGCAGTGTCAACATAACTCCAATTCAGTATGATTCCTGTGTTGAATTTCAAGTACTCAACAAATGGCTCACAAGTAACTATTCTTAGAAACTGTATGTCATGTCACTACATAAAAATATATAGGGAAAAATAGTTACAGCTAATTAACTCATAAACAGAAAACTGAAGCAAACCCTTCTAATGGAATTTTTTGATAGGAATTGTGATTTCAGCTTTAATTTTTAGAAACTGGACTTTTCCATTTTGCTGTGATACCTTTAAAATTTTTGTTTCTGTGTTTCAAATGGAACCAAGCTGACCAAACCATGAGTTTAGCCTATATATTCAGCAGCTCAGCTACAATTGCTTTTTTAGCTGCTTTCATCAAAGTTGGAAGCTTGATATCAGAAATCCTGGGAAACTTAGATCTGTGCATCTTTGTTTGAAATATTTGTTTTGGTTTTAACCTGGGGCTAATGAGTAAAATATTGTAGATGAACACCTCTGTGTGCTGAAGAAAATTGTTTGCATCAACCCTCATGCTGTGAAACTGCAGAATTATGTACAGCTCGAGATGATGTGGGTTAGGATCACTTGGGTGAATCCACCATGAAAGCTCAAAATCACTTAGGGGGGTTAAACATACGTGACATGTCATTTTTCTAGTCTCTCTAATCTTCAAAAGATTCCTAGGATGTTTTCAATTTCCTCTAAAGACATTTGCTTATTGCTCTACCAGAGCAAGTATATGATTCGAATCTATAAGAGTAGAAACTGCAGAATCAGAGGGAGTGTATTCCCAGTATCTGCTGATGAACTAGGGATTAGTCATGCCAAAGATCAGCCTCATTAATGATATTTATAAATGCAGGGGAGGAAAAAGAATCACAGAATGGGTAAGGTTGGGCCACAGTGAGTCATCTCTCCACTCAAGCAGGGTCATCCTAGAGCATGTGGCACAGGATTGCATCCAGACTGTACTTGAATATCTCCAATGAAGGATATTCTCCAGACAATCTGTTCCTGTGAGGTCCCCTGCACAGTAAAGAAGTTCTTCCTCATATGCAGGTGGAACTTCTGTGCATCCGTTTCTGCCCATTGCCTCTTGCTCTATTGCTTGGCACCATGGAGGAGTTCCTGGCTTCAACCTCTTGGCACCCTCCCTTCAGTTATTGGAGATGTTGATGAGGTCCCCTCCCAGTTATCTCTTCTTGAGACTGAACAGGCCCAACTCCCTCAGATTTTCCTCATAAGAAGATGCAGATGGGACCTCTTCAGTTACACCATTCCTAAACACTAGGACTTCACAGAGTCATAGAATGATGACAAATTATGTTCCAGAACAGAGAGCAGAGCTGTGTTTGGCCACAGGTACATTTTTTCTTTAAACATCCATCCTGACAGATACAGAAAATGAGACTAATAACTGCAGCCACAAAAAATTGTCAAGGGGATTGTTGTTATGTTACTGGAATGCAGGACCTGGTCTCCTTTAAACCCTGGAAAAATCTTCTGGTTTTCACATGAACTTAGTATGTTCAGGAGAATGATATACTGGAAAAGGCAGGTGAAAGTGAGCATGTAATTTCCCCAGATTTCTGACTCAACAATTTTAATTGCTGTATTTATTTACCTCTGATTAAAGACCTTGCATTTGAAGTCAGTTCCAGTCATCACTAGCTACAATGCCATCAGATTTATGGATAGCCAGATACTGCTGGTCTTAATGTCAGTCTCTTAATCAGAATACCTTCAAAAATAAACTTTCATGGCTTTAGCTCCCAATTTTAGGACAAGCATCAGAAAAACCAATTTTTATGCAACAGCAACCACAAGTAAGCCTATATTTATAGGCTGCATTTTAGCATTCAGTGTTTCTCAGGACACAGACAACTTCCTAGTAAGAAAATCTGAGCTAGATTTGTTACTAAATGAACCTAGAGGTCATCTTCAGTAAAGATCTAGTGACAAATAAAACATGCTGTCAGCTAAACCTTGATTTTATGGGATAGAAAGAGATTCTCTGTCTAGGCCTTCAGACAGTGGTATTCTGTAGAAGGCCTTAGGCTCAGAAGGTGGACTTGTGATTGCCATGGACTTTTATAGCCACTGTAGCATTTCAGATAGGACACAAGAATAAATTGACATGAACTCCATGAACATACTTGAATGACATGAAAACCTTTTGGTGTTTTTTCCAGCCCAAATGCTAAATTCAGATTTCTCTCTCCTTGCTCCTTCATAATGTAGATTTCCAAAACCATAGGTCATTTTCCTATTGTATAACACATCCAGGTTTGTATCTGCTCTCAGAACATATTAACACTCTTGCTCTGAAACAGTTTTCATGGAAACATTTTCTGACAAGCCGGCTATTTTTAAACTGATGTGTTTTTTTTCCTTCATTAATCTCCTCTACAATGGACCATATTATACTTTTTTGGTTTCAATGTGTGCTTCTACATGCCATCTCCATATCTTTCACAGACTTTTGGTGAAAGTAGCCAAATCTTTTTGACATCTGCAATTCAGATCTTTAATGGAATAACTAATACATCTTTACACACACATCAATGCAAAAGTCAAGCAAAAGACAATGGAAGAAGACTGCAAACAAATTCAGTGTTGTACAATACTGGTTTCTAAGGCCGTGATTGTCATACATTTAAATCATACTTATCTATGGCAGTGGAGACCACATTAATTCTGTATTGGGTCTGTCTGAGACGGAATTACAGTTCCTCACAAGAACCCTCACAGTGCTGTGCTTTGTACAAGTAGCCAGAAAGGTGTTGGTAGCACACCAGTGTTTTGGCTACTGCTGACCAGTGCTGGCACAGCATCAGTGCTGTCTCTCCAATATTTCACCTTCCCACCAGGAGGTTGGTGGTGGGCAAGACCTTGGGAGGGGAAATAGTCAGGACAGCTGCTCCAAATTGACTGAAGGGATATTCCATACCATATGATATCTATTCAGCAACCAAATCTAAGAGAAAATGGTAGGACAGGGAAGCTTTTGATATTTTAATGTCAGTCTTCCAGGGCAACTTCCATGTCTACTGAAGCCCTGCTTCCTGGGAAATGGCTGGACATCACCTGCTGGGAAATAAAAAAATAAATCTTTTATTTTTGTCTGCTTTTGCTTTATTAAACTGCCTTTATCTTCACCCATGAGGATATTTTTCTAGCTTATTTTCTCCCTCTCCTGTCCTGCTAAGGAGAGGAGTGATAGAGCATCTTGGAGGGCACATGGCATCCAGCCAAGGTCAGCCCTCCGCACGTATGGACAAATTTTCATCTCATTTGTGACTGTAGTATGACATTATGTAATAACTCTGTGCATGAAGATATTTCAAATAGTCAGTTCCTCTTAATGTCGTTGGACACTGGCTTTGCAATAAAGAGCTGTTGATTTCTTTTAAAATTAATCTTTGCCTAATATTGCCAGTAAAATAAACAAAATTAATTGTCTATTGAAGCTTGAGACTTTGCAAAAGACCTTCATATAGTAGTTGACTTCAGAGCATTTTCAGAAGCAAAACTCTACACTGTAAAGAAGATATATTTAAATTCAAAAAAAGTGTTACTTTTGATAAGCCTTCAAGGGAGTTCATTTTGGAATAAATCTGTGCACAGCCATACCTATTACCTGCCCAAAGTTCTGTCTCTCAAAAACCTGATGCATGGTAATTTTCTTGTATTGTATGCTACATAGTAAAATGTGCGTTCTTCTTAACACATAATTAGTTCTCTTGGGGCTTACACAAATTGCAGTTCTTATACACCTGTGGCTAGCACAAAGTAAATTTGAGTATTGAAAGCCTTAGGATCATGTCAATCTCTACAAGCTGCCCACTTGTGATAAGCACAGACTTGCCCTTTGAATGTTTTATTGAGCTACTAAGTAAATAAATTAATAAATCATTCTGCACGAAAACTCAAGATCCAGAGATGTTTTATTCTGTGTCTAAGATAAAACATGAAACCCATTGCAAACCACTTTATACAAATGTGTCCATGTTTAAGACATTAGCGCTGAGTTCAGCTTTTAAGAGGAAGGCTTCTATATGTTCCCCCAACTTGATAGGTATGAGATATTAAAGTAATTACAGAATCAATATCAGAAGATTAAAGTTGTTTATCTGAATAATAGAAAAAATTTTAAGCATAGTGATGTTTCCTTGGTTGAATGAGACCTACTGTGCATATGACATTTAATTACTTCATAGGGACCTTGTAATGACTACTCATTCAAGCCAGAAAAGATGAAATACTGTCAAGATCTTCAAAACAGAGTATGACTAATTAATGAAAAGCTGTTGTCAGTTTTGAGGTTTAATCCCCAGGTTGAATGACTTTTTGTTCTATCTCAGTGAATAACTGTTCTTGGCTAGATCTAACAATTCAATGAAAAATTTCTTCTGTGCATTCAGCATTATCAGAGTGGGCTATGGGATCCTTCTTTTCTAGATGACTGGTTTAAGCCAGACCTCAGAGAGGATTGAATTGCTTTGGTCTGTGTGAAACAAGCCTTGTGATATATGGCTGTTGACTCATGAAAAGAAACATTAGAGCTACTGGTGTTTGCCATATCCTTTGGAAATCACAGACAATTAATCTAACATAGCTACACTCAAACGTTGAACTGTTATGTTTATGGTAAGCTTAATTTTGTCTGATGTTTAAATGCTGTGGTTTTATGTGAATAAAGAGACGACATCACAGGGCAGTAAATTGTCACTTTATTTAGTACTACATTTGCTTTTGAAAATCTACATTTCTTATACACCTTCTAAAAGTCTATTTATTATCTAATAATTCAAAATACACTTCTATGTGTATATATTTCCCCTCTTACATCATCACTAGATCCCCATGTGTTAGAGTACTGAGATCAATCCAGTAGGAAAAAAAAAAGATCATATATTCTAGAGCATGTGTGTAGGAAGAATTTTTAATTGTTCACACTGTTATAAAAAATTATTTCAGTCTTTTGAAAAAAATGAGAGGAAATGCCTATTTGTTAGCTGTTAGCACCTTTTTCTTTTAAGAAAAGAAATGTGCAGAAAAACTGGTGAAAGAGGAGGAGAAAACAGGAGTAGAGGATGGAAAATAGAATTTTATTGGAAATGGAGAGCTTTGTATTTTCTGGGATTCCTATAGAAATATATACAGCAGTAGCTGGCATTAGAAAAGCTCCGTTGCTATATTGCAGTAAGCAGATGATTTGTTTCAATGGAGCTAATAAGCTTCTGTTTGCCCATCTTTTGGACTCTCTTCTAGAAATAAATTATATTTTTACCCTCTTGATCCTATTACACTGAGGGCTTGTTTTCTGGAGGGAGGAAAAGGTGTGTGTCTGTGTTGGTGTATGGGGATAATCTGTCCTAAAATTTAACTGGAAATTGTTTTTGGATGCAATGGAGTTAGCTTTAAAGTAATAAAGTAAGTCCTGAAATTAGCTTGCTTTTAAATATGTGCTTGAAATTTCTGTTGTTTTCATATCTAAAGTGGAAAACCTACTGACTGCATAAATGATGGAATTAAAAAATGATCTGTGCCTGCATGGTGTGTGCATCTATGGGAAGATACTTCACTGTACAGATAAAAGAGTGAGATAAAGGCCTTAGTGGAATTATGTGATTAAGAGGTGATGGAACTGTTGGAGTAAATCCAAACTGAAATTATGTGACTTCCCCTAAATTGATTTGGAAATTAGTAAAAGAAACAAAAAAATAGTCATTTAGGAACAGAAGCAAATTAGTATTTTTAAATTTCAATTAAAAACGGAAGGAAATGGCAAGAAAAGGGACATGATGCAGTTGAGTGGGAACCACCGAAATGTATAAAGCTGAGGAATGAAAGGGTGAATATAAGACAATCTGTCTATGAATGGAGAGGAGAAGGGAAGAAAAAGGTAGAAATGCAAGTCCTTAGAAAAAGACCGAATCTAGTAGTACTCAGCACTAATTTCTACTGGGAGTTGAAAGGATGCTTTTAAATGTCTTTTGAAGTAGATAAGAGTTTTACTTGTCATTTATCAGAAGCCAGTACTATTTCAGATCTTTTCTCTGATTCACCCACTTTTGAATCAGATGTTGAGACTCAGTGTGTTTTAGTCTAAGACTATATCTGCCCAGGATACTCTGTGATTCTCTAAAGTATATTCTGAAAATATCTTCTACTAAATATTGCAGTTCATTTTGTCATGAACATATATTTTAATAGCTTGGACACAATTTATCTGTCTTAATGTATACATTTTAAAATTTTTCACCTAAATCTGAGCTAGTCTCCCAGATTTTCTTTATAATTGATTTTAAAAAATCTGTATACAAAGATGACAATTCATTTCATCTTGAAATATACATTTAAAATCTGCTAGATCTTTTGGCCTCCAGTTTTGCCTCTTTAAGTGTAAGAGATTAACGTCACTAGTTGAAACTTTAGTATGGAGCTCAATCAGAAAAATCTTTCCCCTTTTGTTTAATTATAAACAGTCTGTTTCTTTAATCAAACATAGGCTTAGTTTTCAGGAACAAGATTGATTTGGAGCCTCATATTTTTTACATATAATTTTACTTGTTTTCTTCCCATCTTTTATCTTTCAGATATATTCTGCTAAATGTTTTTCATTTTGTGTTTCTACTTATTTCCTATGCTTGTGCCATAAAATCTCTTACACTGGGAGAGAAGCTTCAAGTAACAGTCATAGCTTTTGAGCCTCAGAGGTGCAGTGAAGGCAAAATAAACCAGGAGTCTAATAAAAATTATATAATACAGAGTCTGTAGAATCTTAAATTAAAAATCTCCAAGGAATAATGCTAATTTAACATACAAAATTCCAATAGAAGCTTTGAAAGAAAGAAGTATTCTTTTCTAAACCCTGCTTCAAGGCAAACAGAGCTTTAAAACTGAGAGATATTACCTGTGGGTCTCTTGTGGGTATATTGAGCTGGTATCTCAAGTTAAGTGTCCTCCTTTATGGAATATCTGGATCAGACTAAGATCCTTTGTGTGGGCTGAAGCATCCACTGTCTAATACAAGTTTCTAAGCTCTTACACTCCCAGAAGAAAGTCCAAAACTCTAACTTTTCACTAGAGACCATTTGTTTAATTTTCAGTACATTCCCACTCCCATCATTCCTCATGCTTTTTAATAAAATGTGTTGAACAGACCCTTCTATTTAACTGGAAACATAGTTTTATACACTGTAGTCAATATATCAGCTTTCCTGACTTCAAAGATTTTATACTCTACCTATTTTTTAAGAAGATCTCACCAATGTCCACCTCCAGTTTACTTCATCTGGGAGGTATAAAGAAAGCAGGGAACAACTATTCAATTATGTTAATCTTTCTGTGGTTGTATTCTACTTTCCTATTTTTCAATTATCTCAGTGAGGAGTTGAAAAACCATATTGCAATAACCACACATCACCAACTTATTACCCTACTTTTTTTGCAATAGATTACTCATTTAAAGTTTCTATTTAGTGAGATGGAGAGTACCTACTACAAGAATATATGTCATTGCTGTACTTGTTTTAATAGAGATTTTTTTTCCTGAACTCCCAGCTGTGAAGGCCAGCTCTCTAATTTAAGTTTGAGACACTCATGTTTTCCATTCTATTAGTCTCTAAACTTTCAACCATAAATTTAAGTGAAAGCACAACTGGAGTTTATAGCTCTTGAGATAAAAATCTTACGCTGTTAAATTTCTTAGGTAAAGAACCATTTTCTGCTGCTGGGGGTGTGAAACTCAGGCAAGGCTGCTGCAAGGTGTTTGTCATTCTACAGAGATGAAAAATTATTGATCTGCCCTTCATACGACAGTGGAAATGATGCACACTAGTTTCTGTTCCTTTGATTCTGCAGTCCCAAGCCATAGCCTGTGTTGCTGGTACAAGTCTTGTGCTTCATACCTGAGGGACTGCAGAAATCACCAGCTGTGCAGTAAAGTCACCCTCTTCACTCAGAGAAAGATGCAGCATGTGGAACTTCCTTGTGCAAGACAAATCGGCAGAAGAGGCAGTCAGACCACCTGAGTTTAAGCCCATAACTTTGGAAAGCTCCATCCTGTTTCTATTCCCTGGGAAAGAATTTTAAAACTCCAAAAGGGACTAAGATGAATAGCATGACCGTCATTCCTTTTTGTTCTGGTTGAATTCAAGCTGAACAACATTTCTGGATTTTTCTATTTTCTCCCAGTAGCTACTACTTTCTCATGCCTAGGCAGACTTCCAGAAGCTATGCACCACTATCTGTGATCATTATACTGTCCATAACTGCATCAGCTACAGCTAATTAATGTGTTATGCAGTGTACAAGAAAGCAAAGCTAACAGTACAGCATTTACTAACAAGCAACAGAGAGCACAGGCCTATGCAGGGGCTAACATCAGTCTGTTGATTCATTTTTTTCCCGAAACATCTACTCCTACTTGATAAAACAATCCTCTACCATGTATGCTTCTAAGTTATAAAGGTGAAACTAACTATAAGGGCAAATGAGGCAAGAAATTGATTTAACTTTCAACCTGCCTTCTTGTTTTACAAAAAAAAATAAAAAATCAAACCCAAAATTCATTTGACTTGTGTTGGTGAAAGGTATTTTTGGCACATATCTAAATGTCTTTTGCACAGAAGGAAAATGAGACAAAGGAGCAAATAGCAAAAGGTAATGCTGAGCATGGTTGTGCTGGGGCTAGCTTGGGATACAGGGATGTAGGCTGTGTTCACGGTTTCAAAGGGAGAAGAGTGCACCTGCTTTAGGGAAATACTAACTTGCAGCTGCATTGTACTACATTACAATGGAATCCCACTGCTCTGATTAAAAGGCACTGTTTCACAGCCGCATTATCTCATTCGCTTTGAAAGGGAAAGCAGCGGACTTGATCAAAACATGCCTCCCCATGGCTGCATTCACAGACCCACTCTCACAGCAGAAGCAGATGATGTGAATGAGAACTGCTCTTTGCTAGAATTGTTAAATAAGTATCTGATAGCGAAAATGCTTCTCACCTCTTCTTTGTTCTCCAGTCTTATGGAAGAATTAGTAGTCCTGGCAACTATCAATAACGTCCTTCGACTCTCCTTTCTCTCCACTGGGTTTCTATGAAAGTTCTGTCTGTGGGGACCATAATATTTTGTTAGATTTTCTTCCTGCCTTCTAGAAGTGAGTAGTATGGTTAATTATGAATTTGTTGAATAGACCAGAAAGTAATTTGCACTTTTTCTTCATATTCATGAAAAGAGAGGACAAATTCATTTTGTTATTATTAACAGATCATGTTTTTATTTAACTTATTTAAATTCTAGCTGTTTAGAAGTTCTTGTCAATTATACCAAAATTCATAACTTAAACTATTTCATTGAAAGTAAAACATTTTATCTTAAAAACTTTGGGCCATCTAAGAAGACATGCCCATCATCTTTCTGCAATGGAGTTCAGCTTTAGAATAACTAATTGTCAAACATAATGTCAGTGCAAAATAACATAAGATTGGAAATCACTGTCTTTAATATTGTTATGGCAAACAGGTTATTCAAATACACGTGTATGGCTGAAGTCTTAGTCAAAGATCTGATAGCAAAGATACTGCGTGCTATAGGTAGGCATGTCTGAAAAAGTCACAACATTTTTTCATAATCATTAGGATTTCTTCTGTTTTATCCCTAAACAATGTCTTTCTTCAGGAGGTTATAAAATACTCTGTGTCAGCTGTCTGCCTATTCAGACTGACCCTAAGGCAATGGAATAAAGGTGAGCAAAGATATGTGAATAAGATGTTTGGCTTTCATGGTCAAAATCTAAAGAAGTTCTTGATTTGGAGCTTCCAGGTTCAGTGGTTCAGTCACCTGTTGTGAAAGTGATACACTGTTTTTTTCACATGAATACAGTTGAGCTATGGCAGAAAATGTGTTGAATGTCTTGGCAATCAAGAGGAGAGAGCTGGACACCCATTGTGAGTGCTCTAACAAAATTTGTGGACATTTGTCTCAGAGGAGCTGGAACTCATCAGTGTAGAAAATGTCATCACAGATCTAATTAACACCAGCCAATATCCTACTCTGTAGCAGTACTAACCTGTGCCATTACTTTCCTATTCAGTGGTGTTCCTAATATATCACACTTTGACATCAAAAAGCTTAGGTCAAAGGCCAGAATCAAAGATTTCTAGGGTCATGGTGGATAATTTAACCTTTTCTGTATTTTTCAAAGTCAGAGAAAAATCTCTGTCAAATGTAATTTGCTCCAGTAAACCTCATTATGTGGTCAAAAGGTGGAAATATAAGGCAGAGACACGGAGGATAATTTTTGACAGCGAGCAGAGGCTGGAGTGTTCTTTACACTGTTCCGTCCAAATACTGGTAAGTTAGAAGATTGTCTTGCACTGCAGTCTGGCTTTGTTATATTTTTTTTTCTTTTATTGTTATGTTCTTACTTATACTGCCAACAAAGCAGATTGTTTATGAACTGGCTGCCTGAGCACACAGCTCATAGACTTGCACTACTGCTGTGATTTTCATCCTATGCATATTTGGAAAAAACTACTGGCCAGTTTTCACAGACGTGTCCCTCCAGTTACTGCATCTGATGCACGAATCAGACTTTGTCATTTGCACACAAGTTTATTTTTGTACGTTGCTGAACTTCTCATCTTTTGAGGGACAAATGTAAAAATAAAAGGATTTCTTTCCAGAAAAGATCAACAAACCCAGAACTGTACTTAAGTTTAAATAAATTCACAATACTGCTTAAGCAAGCTTCAAGCTTTTAAGCTCAAGTAAATTTGTTATGTTTTTAGGGGCTTCTAGCTACTTCTCTGCAATGAGCAGAGAACCCTTATTGACTTGAATTCTTGATTTATGACTTATATTAATATTTGTTTTAATTTTAAGAGATGCCAAATAAAAGGTGTAAATGGTATGTAGATTTGGGGACATTTTACTTATAAAATCAATCTCTATTGAAATTGATTACATAGTCAGTAAGGGAGTTCTCAGTAATGAGTAGCTTGCAGCCGTGATTTGTACTCAGACTTCCTAGGCCAAACAGGTAACATTGTAGGTAATCCATTTTGCCTCTGTTTACTCTGCTTTCTGAAACATCCTATGTGCTAAAAATATTTTACTGACGTGAGAAAGTAAAAAAAAAAAAAAAAAAAGTTAATGTTCAGTATTCCTGGAGCTGATAATGAAGGTAATGTCCTTAGAAATCCTAGCAATCTTCATGATTAATTTCATATAACATCGGATTTCAGGGATATTTTCTATTTTACTCGTTTATCTTAATGACTTGCACTAATGTAAAAGTTAACTTAAATTTTATCAACTACAGATAAATTCATTTAGCTCTTCCTCCAAACGCCTTAGTGGGTGCAACATATTGTGGTTAGATGGTTAGATTGTCATACTGACAGCTGTACTGCTTCTCGAGGTGGGGGGGGAGGGAGGGAGGAAGGGAGGGAGAGAGAGAGAGGAAATGCTGACTTAACTTGTTTCAGAAGCAATAGAAAATCTTTTCAAAGATAATGATAAACTATAATGATAGGTAAGAGAGCAATATACAAATTATCAAGTCAACTTTCAATTCAGGCTTCTTTGTAGACTTCATCAACACAACTGTCACGAAGAGGGCAGATAAAAGGTGAACACAGGTTCTCAGTGCTACCCTTTATCTCAGGAAAATCTATTGCCACCACCTCAGAAAGATTATTTTTGTGTATGAGGAGTGCTGAGTTATTTGAAGAGCTGATACACAGAGTGAATGACAGATTTGCATACATGGTGAGACATTTGGGGTGATTTCATTTACATTCCTGGGGGAGAGCTGGATTTGTTCTGTGAGGAGCTGAGAGTGCCCACAAGCCAAGGGTACTCAGCAATTTATAGAGCCTCTGAGTCCTTGAACTGAATCTTTAATATTATGCCCAGCTGCAGAACAGGCAGGCTGGATTTGGGCTGGAATATATAAGTGAGAAGGCAGGAAAGCTGCTCTGCAAAGTGACCCTAACAAGACTGCTTCAGGTAGATGGTGTGAGAGGATTCTTTCAGTAGAGACAGGCATTTTTGACCTCAGTCAAAAAAATCAGCTTCTAATTGTTGTGCAGTTACCCATCCACAGCATACTGATGCATATAAAGCACCTCTGATGAAAGGACTGTTGGTTTACCACAAAAAAGAACCTGTAACCTTCCCTCCAATCCTCCCTAGCGATAACTCTGAGTTCGACCCTTTCTCAGACCCCAGTGAGGCTGTTCTGTTCTTGCTGCAGGACAAAGGTGTATTCCTTCCTCCCTTTCTCAGACCCAGACACATAAGATTTTTCTGGCTGTTCACATGAACTCTGAACTAGAAGATATTTCTATTAATCAAAAAAAACGTATTGTTGGCTTTCCTTAGGCTTTGTCTGACCTCAGTCTTCAGCAGTAGGAGGTTATATCACAGATTTTGGAAAGAAGAATCATTACAGGGCATCCTCTTACCACCTACTTCCCACAACTCACTGATATTTTCTCTGCATGTGTATTAGTCTCTAAGTGCTGCCTTTTATTTGGCTTTTTCTGAACTACTGTCTGACTGATTCAATGATCTTTAGAGTTAACCTATCAAAGCAGTTAAGATAGTTAAATCAAAATTTACCAGCCTACTCAAATTTACTTGGTACATTACCTACCTAATGATTTCGCATTGCATACACTGTCTTAGCTTCTAATTCAGAAAGGTCATTTGAACACCAAAGAAATGTGAAATTGTTTATTGATTACTTAATTATTCAGTGCTTATGGTTACTTCTTCATGTTCCACTGTGTTGTGGTTGGGGTTTTTTTTGTTTTTTTTTTCCACTTGAAAGTTTAATAAACCAAAATATTAAAACCCAAACAAAACAGTCTTTAGTAATGCAAAAGGCAAGTCTGTGATTTCTAAACATTGTTATTCAAATATTTAATCTGTTAAATTCTCATTGAGGGGATATTGCCTTATTCAAGTAGTTTGCTTTAATTTTATATATTTATAAAATGTGAGTGCAAATGCATATATTGTGCATGCATATGTACCAGGACTCATCTGTATGGGTCTGGCTGAGACGAATTTCCCCACAGCAGCTCTCACACTGCTGTGCTTTGTGCACTGGTAGCTGGAAAGTGTTTATAGCGCACCAGTGTTTGCCTCCTGCTGAGCAGGGCTGGCACAGCCTCAGCAGCGTCTTTCCAACATTCCACTCTCAGCAGTCAGCTGGGGATGGGCAAAATCTTGGGCGGTGACATAGCCAGGACAGATGACCCAAACTGATAAAAGGGATATTCCACACCATATGATGTCTGCTCAGATACAAAAGCTAAGAGAAAAAAGAAGAAAAGGCTTTCATTACTTGTAACATTTGCCTCTGGAGTAACTGCTTTATGTGCTGAAGCCCTGCTTCTTGGGAAGTGGCTGGACATCACTTGCTGGTGGAAAATAGAGAATAAATGTTTTGCGTGTTACTTTTGCTTTATGAAACTGCTTTATCTTAACTGATGATTTTTTTCCCATGTTACTTTTTGCTCCTGCCCTTGCTGAGGAGGGAAGTGACAGAATGGCATGGTGGGTAACCAGTGTCCAGCCAAGGTCAATCCACTGCTGGTATTGAAGCAGAGCATAGGGAGGAAAATCTTGAAGCTGAGGGCTACTGCAAAGTCAGGGTAACACAGAAAACATAGTGCTGAGGCAATGATGTTCCCTGTTGCTGTGTGCAGTTGTGAGCCAAACCTTACAATTTCACTTATGTATGAACCTGAAGGGACTGACCTTGATCAATACTTTTTACAGAGCAACAAGCATAAGTAGTGATAAGTGTTAAAGCAAATAGGATTCCTTTTTCCAAGGGGTTTTCAGCCCAAATATGGTATTATATTCCCTTGCTGTCTTGTATTTCTTACACTACTGATGGACCAATTTTATTGAAGCATCTTTTGTGCAGCTGCTGAACAACCAGACTATTATCCTAAAAATGCTCAGTTCAATTAAGAGTGTCCATTTGCTTATGTAAGCAGAAATGCTACTTTTTTCTCCCCCCCTGTTGATTACATTTAAGTTAGTGGAATTTCAGTGACTCATAACCTTTCAAATATAAGAAATGCAACATTGGACATTTACCACATTCTTTGCTTTATTAGCTCAACTAATGGAATAATTTACACCAACTAATTTATTTGACAACTTTTCCCCTACTTTTTAAAAAAAAAAATTCCCATTTTCTTTATTATGCTAGATAAAACTGGTCACATAAAAGTCAGCAAATTATTTAATTGAATTAAACTTCATATAGTTGAATAATGATGATATTGTTTTCATTTGAACCTCTAATTATGGCTTGCATTGTTGTTTCATGTTCTAATTATCATCATACTTCAAAACTAACAAATAAACAAAAAAATGTTGTTTTCCTATACAATCAATACTTACAGCAATTTTTCTCTACTGTGAGTAAGATGAATCAAAAGACATCTTGGACTGTCTGTGTCCAAAATGGCATGAAACCGTGAAATAATACAACTACATCATGCTAACTAATTTGCTGAATAGTGGTTCTCATGAAAGCTGGAAATAATTTGCATTGGCTTGATCCAAATACTGTTGCCAAAGGAAAACCTGGCCTCCAATATCCCTTCAATTCCATTTCTTGATTCCTTAGAGAATAGTGCTCTACAATTGCTTTCTGCTGCCAAATTATGTACAATGCTACTTTTGTGTAATGGACAAATTCCTACTAAGGGCTAATTTGAGACCATTAAGATAATTTCACTTGTGACCCAAGACAGATTTAAGCCCAGGCCCTACGAAGGTGACAGGCAAATATATTAACTTATGGTATTATGAAACTTGCTTCAGGGCAGGAAGATTTCAATAACATTAAAAAAATAATCTCTTAAAATTGAAATATGAATAATTTACAAAACAAGAAACCTCAACTAATAGTCTCTGTTCATTTTCAATACCGTTGTGACCTGTAGGCTATATTAGAGAAATATTTTTTATCTGGTACAGCTTTTGCAAAAATGTGTGTGGTAGGATACTGCTTTTCAAGAAGGCATCAGGATAATTTTGCCAGGGTCTCTGTGCCTAGCAAAGTCTATAATTTTTAACTGATTGTGCCTGACTATTAGTTATCAGAGACTCTAGTCCTCTAAAGCTCTCTAACTGAAATTCAGTGGGAGAAGAGTCTACAGACATCTGACCTTATGTGTCACTCATACACATAAGGTGCTATGTTAAAGCAGACACTTAACTAAGGCATTTTGATGTCCAGCTTTTCAAAACCCCAAAATTGGATGTCTGGTTCAAGACCTGTAATTCAAGGATATCTAGACACCTGAGTCCCACAAAACCTGTACAGAACAGTGTATGCAGTTCTTTTACATTTAGTAACCTGTTAAGTAGTAGGGCATACTGGTCCACATGTATGCCTGTGTCTCTCTCAGGGCTGCAGATGAAAATTTCTGTGACATAATTTCACAGTCTGAAGCAGCTTCCTGTATTAAAACTTGGAAAAGCATCATGGTATTTTTTCCTTGGATTATTTCTCCCTTTGCATTCATTATTGTATGTTATGAAAATATAAATAATCTTCTGCATTACTATTTTAATTCAGATCAAGAATGTTTTTTAATTTTCCATGTTGCCACTCACTGGGGTTTATCATGCAGTGTTTTAAAGCTGAAGAATTGGATAAATTTTGGAGTTAAACTGGACTGCAAATGGGCAACTGGAGAGTAACTGATGAATATCTCATCTATGCCACGAGTCTATGTCATGCCTGATGTAAAACTCATGGAAATATTTATTGTTTGTGTAACTGTTTTGCTCTAAAGTCCCACTTCTATTGGACCGTGCTGCTCAGAAAAATAGGCATGGCCAAATGCAGGAGGAACCTCAGGTTCCTGCTGTCCACTAAATGTATATAAATTGGGCTACAGAACCAGGATCCATTGTGCTGACTGGACTTGTGATTTGATGATCCTATTTTCCTGATACAATAGAGTTTCATTGTTAGGAAGGAACTGGGTATTCAAAAAAATATTGGAAAGTCTTTTGCTCAAGAGTGTTTTTAAGCTGTCATTTAGATGCTATGTTGTAAAATCATAAATTCAAATCTGCTTTTAGAATTGGACCATATGGGTTGGGGTTTGGTCTCCTAAATAAGGACCCTAACAATGTATTACACAGTGAAAAAGCCCCAGTACTGTGATGTCATTTTCTGCCTCAGCCATGAAATCTAGATAAATTTTTTCTGAGTTTTTCTGATGAAATTATCTTCAACTAATTAAGGAGCAAGAGTTTCTGAGCCATATGATATGGCTCTTTAGATTAGATGGTATGTAACTCAATCCGTATCAAATTATTACTGTTTAATAGAACACCAAGTCTTAGTTAATAGTGTTCAATTCTTAACATATTTTTCCAGGGGAAAAGTTGTGAGTTTATCATCAATAAAAGCAATCCTAGGGAAACATTAGGAAGCATTTTTTATATATAGAAACAAAGTCATTGGGTACTTTTTTACAAAAAAGATTTAAATAACAACTGTTCAATCAACAGAAAGCTCTGTAGTGATAAAAACTCCTAAAGCACTAACAAAATATTTAAGTCAGGTTGACTAGAACCCATAAAAAGTTTTTATTAATTCCTTTATTCTTGATGTAACCAAAGTAACCATAACATATTTCTAATACTTTTGATCTTTAGGTTTTAACTCTCCAGTTTCAATATGTAATCAGTAAGATTTGTCAGCAGATAGGAAAATGATGTATTTTTAATTAAAATTATTTACAAAAAACCTGAAAAATCAAGTGAGATTATATGGTCTAAGGACATTCTGGTGAGTGACTCTTTGTACCATGCCTATTACTTTATTGCTTGTGTTTATTTTCTGTGTGAAGACCCCATGACTAACCTTAAGCACCTAAAATAATTGCTTAAGAAATGCACATTCTTTTTCTGTGCTTGGTATGGTTAATGGAGGAAGAAACCATATCCCTTGCAGAAGTTATTCAGCCTGCCGTGATCTTCTTGCTTTCTCCACTAAGTTTAGAAGGAATGTACAGTGCTAAATTAATTGTTTTAATTAGCTGCCTAAAACTAAACTAGGCTATTGAGTTTTGGGGATTTTTCTGGGTAGAATTAACCGGGATAATCCTTGGAGGCTGCAATGTTTCACTAATATAACACTTAGTTTAGTTAAAGAACAGTATTTAAATGTAAGAGATGTTGATTTTGCATGTTTAATCTTTCTTTGATGTTACTACTCATAATTTTATTTTTCTCTTTTTTTTTTTTTTTTTTTATTTTTTATAACTAGTTTTAAACCGTAAAACATTAATAAATCAAAAACTACATTAAGTGCCCTACATCACGTGAAA
>VZTX01028885.1:0-97590 GCA_013400915.1 Pardalotus punctatus | reverse complement strand
TAATTTTTTTTTTCTTTTTTTTTTTTTTTTTTTTGTTTTTATTGTTTATAACTAGTTTTAAACCGTAAGACATTAATGAATACAAAACTACAGTCAGTGCACTACAGTCAGTGTAAAATACTTTTACAAAGCTGTGGGATCAATATGACAGACAACCCCTGAATTACTTGTAGTAATTATTAGAGTTTAATTTGAAGGAAACAAAAGATGTTGAATTTATCTTCTTGACTTAAAGACCAGTTGTCCAGTTACTTTTGAATTGCAAAGATTGGTAAGAGCTGGTAATGACAGCTAGTGCTTAATTTAAGATTGTAATGGTCAAAGTGCATGTCCAGAACACTAAATACAGTCCCTGAATTGCTAAAATGTGACTCAGCTGTATTCTAATCTTTATTCAATTTGTACTTTGGACAGGTAACTGAGATGGAGAGAAGTAATGGCTATATGCTACATGGATAGTCCTCATTTTCTGGAGCCAATGAGGGATGAGTCTGGGTACTGGGAACAGCCAGTGCTTGTGTTCAGTTATATTACATGTCCACCCTAAATAACAAATAATAGGAGTTTCAGCTAGTGTAGAACAACACTGATGTCTTTAGTGTGCTGGTACAAAAGTAATTTCTAAGAGTGATTGTCATGGTTTAACCCAAGCTAGCAACAAGGCCCTCACCAGGCACTCACTCACTCACTCACTCACTCACTGACTCTCACTCCACTGCAGGATGGAGGAGAGACTAGGAAGGGTAAAGGCAAGAAAACTAATGGGTTGAGATAAAGACAGTTTAATAGATAAAGCAAAAGCTGTGTGTACAAGCAAAGCAAAACAAAAACTTCATTCACCACCTCCCACAGGCAGGCAGGTGCTCAGTCACTATTGAATGTTTACCACTTCCTTCTTCTTCCCCAGCTTCATCTGCTAAGCAGGATGCCATACAGTCTGGAATACTCCTTTGGACAGCTGGGGTCACCTGCTGTGGCTGTGTCCCCTCCCAGCTCCTTGTGCACCCCCAGCCTTTTCACTGTGAGAAACAGAAAAGGTCTGGACTCAGTGCAAGCACTGCTCAGCAGTAATGAAAGCAACCCTGTGTTATCAACACTGTTTCCAGCACAAATCCAAAGCACAGCCCTACACCAGGACCATGAAGAAAATTAACTCTACCCCAGCAGAAATCAGATGTATTTGTAACTATGATGGCTTATAGTTCTTTATAGTAAAGCTGCTGGATATTAAACCAGAATCCAGGAGCTTGTTTCCAGTAGGTAAACTTAAGATGAAAGTAGCACACATAATTTTGCTTATCATAATGAAAGATTATGTGAAGCAAATGAGCATCTTTGGGACAAATGGTATCTATGGCTTTGTAGCTTCTGCACGTTGTTGAAGAACTGTGGCTTATGTGGCATGGGAGCAACAGAGTCCATTATACTTTTCAAATAAATATTGGAAAATACCAGAAAGCAGAATCAAGCCCCACTCATATTTCCAAGGCCGGAAGTCTTGAACAAGGGAAAATATTAATCCATTTAATTTATCACTTGAATAGTATATAAATTTTCTGTGAAAACTGCTATGTGCTTTTCATGTTTGTCTGCTTTTATTTTTTTATTTTTTAATCTGAGGGTAATATATATAATTTCTTTACCTAGTGAAAATATTTGGCTTCTAACCCTTCCATGAAAAAGTTAGTCTTTCTAAAAATGGATAAGAGCTAAAATGCTAGAAAAAGTAAACTTTGTTGTGTTTGAAGACATGCCAGACTCATAGAGGAAGAGAGATCACTCTACCATTGTGAATAAAGGAGAAAAAGAGGCTAAATAAAAGATGTTTGCATAAAGTTTTAATAGACAGGTTCCTTAGTGAGAGTGTGGCTTATTTTTAACCTCCTGTATTGTATAAAGAAAAGAGGAATTCAGTGCTAGACACATTGAAAACTGATTAACTTTTGACTATTTACTTCCAGGTTATACAGTTAAGTATGTTGGCATTAAGCAGGCAATGTACCTAATTACTTCTAGGAAGAAGTATGCATAATTTGACTTCTCCTCAGGTTTTTGTACAATGTGAATTAAACAAAGAATACCTTTATATGAATCCATGCAAATTCCACTACTTTAGTTTCAAAAAGTGTACATACCTAAGAGAGGAATTATTCCAAAATTTAGAAAAAAAAAGAGGATGAAGACAATGTGTCCAAATTTATATCACATTCCTTTCCACTGGCTCTTTGAAGATGTAAACACCTTTTCATTTCTTATTCGTCAAGAGGGTTAGGTAGGTATTAATTATTTTTCTAAACTGGACAGATTCTGCAACTTTGTGATCCAAAGATAAAACTGAAACCACACTAATTTACTGTGACTTTCAAATATTGCTGTTGCAATAATATCAAGAAATATGATATTTAAGGAGAAAAAAGGGGGAAAAAAGTCCCTATTCACATTTCTCCTCCTCTACATCATAAAAGAGAACATACAGGACTAGATAAAAGTGAATCTAGCTGTGACACTTACACACTATGTCACCATAGACACATTGCATAAATTTCTGTAACCTAAAGTCAGAATAGTTCTTTGGAATGCATGCAGAAGCAAGCGGTACTAAAAGACACTCACAACTTAAGCTATAATGCTGAGAATCTTTATTATTCTGCTCCTTGGTCCGTTGATGTCTTGAAACGATGTATTTCTCTGTCTAAATCTGCTTTTGAATCTGATTTGCGAGGCTTTCTGGGACTTATCTGTAATGAATTAAGATGCCCAAAATTTCCGTAAGATGCTGTTGTTGCTTCTTCTTTTTTGCCTTTTTTTTTTTTTTAAATGGAAACAGTAGAAGAGTAGATGATAGTAAAATGTCCTTTTATTTAATTCAATCTCCTGCCAAAGAAAATTGCATCCCATATATCCTTATATTTACCTGATATAATAGCAGTGAGATTATTTACTGTTTCATCTGGGGAAATTCTCAGTCCATCTATTGCAAAAAAATGTTTTGAAAAAAAAGATTAATTTTCTAAATATTGGTCAGATAATCAATAAAAATTTGACAAAAATTTCTATTATGATAGTCAAAGATAGCTTTCCAAAATTCAATAAATAATATGACTATCTCAGGGTTGGGTTTTTTCCAGACAGATTGAACACTCAAAATTCTTTACTTCATTTCATGTATTAAAAGGTGTATTGTGGCTAACAGGGACTACTGAATTCTGAAACGGAATTTTGTGTAAGAAATGGATAGCAAAGGTGATTCCTCAGACAAACAATACTGAAGAATTTCAGCTTATAATAAATCAGCTTTATTTTTTAATGATCACACATAAACATTGGGTTTTTTTACACAATCACCTGATTATAATCAGACTTTGGCCAGCAACCAGTCCCAAAATAGTACCTTCCTACTGTTCTCTTTTTAATTTTGCATCCTCAGGTTCCTACTTTACAAAGTATCTTGGCTTCAGTATTGAAAATTAAGACTTTCTCAGAAAGAAAATCTTGCAACTGATGTTCAACTTACCATTTTCATTAGAAAGTGTTTTCCTCCAACCCACAGATATCAACTTTATAAATTTAATGTAAGCTGGAATATGTTTTAGATTTAGAAGGAAAAATATCTACCTGAATAACCAAAATCTCAGAATACAAGAAATCCATATTTCAATTATGACCAGGAATTCAGTTTCCACATCTCAGATGAAAGTTATTACTAGTACATTTAAAAGAGTATTTCTTTACATTGAAAAGCAGTTGCAGACCATTATGTGGTTAAACTATCCACTTTCAAAACTTCTTTTATGTTTAATCATTTGAAATTTGTTGAGTCTCATTTTTATTTAAATGTGAAATTAAACTAAACCCTGAAACCTTGAAATTATTATGCAAATAGAAGGCTTGTTTTCCAGTTAATCTTATCAGGAGTGAGGAATGAGTAAGTCTAAAGTTCGTGTTAAATAATGAAGAAAGTTTTAGTGAAAACCTTTTTTCAGACATGCTTATATGTTTAGAGGTTTTTTTTTTCATTTGAGAGTTTGATTTTGTGGTTCTTTTTTAAATAAACAAAATTATTGTTTCGAAGAATATTTTTAGCATGTTTCAATTCTATGACTGTGCCACAAGTCATGTGACATGTCAGCTACTGTCTGTGTCTGAAGATGCTCAATTTGTAAGCAATGCTTTCTGCTGTGGGCAAACCAGCCTCTCAGACCCCTGAATCAGGATACCCCATCCCAGAACATCTGTGTTCAAACTCCAGCCCTTCCAAAGTAATTTGTTCTGCATTTTGGCCAAAGATATGCTGCTGATGGGAAAAGCTCTAGCACATAGTCAGTTTATAACAGATTTTAAAGATCCCTTGTCTTACTAGTGAAGCCACCAATATAAAATATCTAGCTATCCTATTTTCATTTATTGCCTAACTTTTCCTCAAGAGCTCTAGTTTTCCTTTAATTTTCATTATGCTTTATAAAACAATAGAGTTAGTTTATTTTGCATCAGGAAAATATCTCGGTGATGATTGGAAAAAGAAAGTTAATATAAACCCATGATTTTGGAAACATTAACAAAATTTTGATTTCTTGTTATAATTCAGTAATCTAATAATTTTTTTAAACTAGAACATATTAAAAAATGAGGGTATATTCAATAACAATTTCAAATACATTAACTCTCCAGAAAAAAGTCACCTCTTACACAGACAAAAAGCTGTTATTGAATAACTATTTTGCATATGATCACATTTTGGAAGGGTTAGACCCTGAAATATTTTAAATGCACTACTGGTTACAGACAGATGCATTCTGACTCACAATATTCCACAGCTAATTGAAATACTGAAATGGTGTTTAAGATGGCAATTTCCCTTCTTATTCTTGCATTCCGACCAGTCGGCCAGAGCAACATGTCATACTACACTAAAATACATCAGGATTCCCAAAACTACAAATTCTATTGTATAAAAAACAAAGGAAAAGAAAAGGCAGTATTTTGCAAGACCTTTTACTGTATTGTGTTTATTGGCACTGCATATATTTCTGTTTTATACCCACTTTTACTTAGTCATAGTGATTGAACTTCAGTAATACTACTGCCCATTAAAATGGAGTACTGTGCCCATCATTCACTACTAAACGCTGACATAAAACTTTCTGAAAAAAGTGAAACATTTATATTAAAAATAATAAATTGAAAAAAGCCAACCCAAACAGAACACCCCACACAAAGAATTCTGAGTAGACTTTAATCCATTTAACTTATAAGAATTATATATCCCGTATATCCTACACAGCTGTTAACAAATAATTATAAAGTCAAATGGCAACAATAACACTAAATTTCAGAATTTCTGTGAGTCTCAAAAATCTTATCTTTATCTTTCTTTAATATGACCGTTTTCAAAGGTGTTGGAAATTCGGAGCTTTAGGATTTCAATGGATTCCTGATTTTCTGAGGGATGCATGTGCATGATAAATAATAAAAAACCACTAAGAAACATGTCAGGTATTAATAAATTATAAATGTATAAATTCAACAACCATAAAAAACATTCTTTATTAAACATTTGTAATTACGCAGTAATATTCTTCTTGAAGTCAAAGGTTATTTAATAAGTCACAGTAGAATAAAACATCTCAGGCTAATATTGAGGAATTTGTAACACTGAAGAAAGCACAGAAAATAAGACAAAACATCAGCAGAAAGAAAATGTAAGAAGTTATTTTAGAACTAAGTAGTCAATTTTTTCATTTTGTCTCCTCGTTTTAGCTCTACTATTTACACAAATATTTAATGATGATGGTGATGATAATGATAATATTAATAAATGGGAACACACTGTCCTTAGGAAGCAAGAACATTATGAAATTAAATAAAACTTTCTAAAATTTTCTTGTCATTGTTATTCCAAGTTCAGTTTGTTGAATGGAAATTATTCCTGAGAGAAAATCTACTTGCAAACTTGGTAGTTGCCTTTCACTGCCACTCAGCCATCAGAAGTTGCGTTTTAAAACTTAGTATGCCCACTGCACAATATGTATTATTAAATTCAGTTTCCTTCCAAGCAAAAGGTACCTGCAATTCAGGTGGGGAGGAGTGGTGATTCAGTAAGCCTACTTTTGTGGAATGAATATATAAATCTTAATCTGAGTCATAATTCATAAATATTAATCTCTTTTCTTTGCACTGGAAGAATACTGAATATCAGTTTTTCTTAACTACTTAAAGACAGATGGGATATAAAACTTTGGAAACTGTTGATTTAAAGAGATGATTTGTCTTAGAATCAGCCTCTTCTGCTGGTTTTTGTTAAATTCTACTTTCATGACCACAGTAATTATGAAATAACCTCTCAAAGGTTGAATGCAACACTTTGAAAAAAACTAAATTCCCTTTAGTGAATTACCACAATAATTGTTTTTATTAATTAACTCTAGAATTAACAGTTCAACTGTTTAATGGTTTCCTATTTTTCTATACATATATTGTAAATTTATCGTTCAAATAATAATTATCGAGTAGTCTAGTGTGGTAAGATAGGAAAAGGCTGCCGGCAGCCTAGACCTAGATAAGTTGCAGCTGTGTCCCTAATCAAGAGAGATAAACAATCTTGGGGGAGAAAAAAGCAGAGAATGCGAAAGTGTGTGGCCAATTAGAAAAGGCACCTGTGGATAGTTTGCTAACCAATTGTAATGTAAGAAAGAACACCTGTTATGCCTGTGGAAAAAAAAAAAAGAAAGGTATAAAAGGTTGTACTGTGGGATAATAAATGGCTGATGCTTGCTGCCATCTTGAGTAGCAGCTTTTAGTCCACCATCAGTCTCCTTCTGCTATAAAAAATTAAGCTTTTTCTATTTTGAAATAATATCTTATTTAATTTATGCATCGTTCATGATATATAGTGTACATCTTTACTGAACATAGGCTGTAATACTTTGAACAAAATACTTTTAAAATACTAAAACCAAAAGTAAGGAAACAGGTGAACTTTCTCATGTATTACTGAATTTCTCATTTCTTGAGAGAAAATTTGAACAGCCTTTGACATTCCAATTGTTACTGACCAATTCCCTCCCACTCATTCCGCAGAAATGTTAACTTTTATTTAATAGAAATAAAAAAGTTTGTGTCTCCTTCCTAGTGGTTCCAAAGGAAAGCTGGTATGTTATTACTTTTTTATTTTTTTACCTTTTTTCCTTTTCAGTACTGGGAAAACATGATACAAGGAGTGGGAATTGTTTCATATTAATCTTATGTTTCTTCTGAAATTTTGATTGCTGCTGTGTTTATCTCTAATTTCAGAACATTGAGTTGGAAAATAATGCAGATGAAGATATATTTGCTTCATCTGTCCAGCCCATTATCCTGACTTCTTAGGAAATAATGAGTTTGAAGATGTACCAGGGTATTTCATTCATCAGCTTTTGATCACTGGCAGATTATGGGTACTATAAAGGGGTTTGATTTGGTCATTTTAGGTAGAAGAAAATGAAAAAGAGCTGCAATAACTCAAAGTACTTCTGCAAAGCTAGAATTCAGAGCCTGAAGCCTTTTCCTGTGCCATAGTACCTTTTGCATTATTACGTACTGGTAGAGTTCTTATCCAGGAGAACAGTTTTAGGCCATCGTCAAGACTGCAGACGTTTAAGACGTCCAGGTTTTGCATTTCAGTGTTATGTCTTAGCCATCATAACTGCTGTACAGCAGTGCTCCATCTGCATTTTACTTTAGACAGACAAGGATAGAAATAGTGAAGGAAAAACTGCCTGCTCTCCTCTACATTGAATATTCTAGCCATCTTTTGCAAATGGGGCTACTGCTTCCTTGAAAAACTTCTTGATCACATCTATGTCCCCACCCTGCCATGCAAAATGATGAGAGCTGAAATATTCCAACTTTGATTTGAGCACGCCTATTTGTTTTGCCAATGTTTTGTGTCCCAAAGTGATTATTGATACTTTAGAAAAAACACTTAGTTTATTGCATACACAAAGTTACCAGTTAGGAGCCTTTGGCCAGAAACCCTTAGTCCCCTACAGAATCTCAAGTGCTTTGGTTTGTTGGGCAGGATTTTCCTGTGCTGCTCTTCTCAGTTTAAGGTTCCTAATGTCACTTCAAAGGTACTTTATTTTCCTTCAAGCTCTTGGGAAAATGGGACATTATAAACTTGTCTGTTTTGTTGAGGATTTTTAGGAGACATATATATATAAGAAGCATCTTTGCAAGGCTATAATTATCCCTTTGTTTGACATTTGAATTTGTGCATCTGTGAATCCTCCTGTTTGTCCTGTACCTTCATAGGGCTTAGAAATAACATGATTTCTTGCATTGCCCTTAAAATGCTCATTAAACTAGAGCTTTGTATTGAGAAAATTATAATCTCCTCTAATCAGTATACTGCCATTGCATAAGCAGTAGGTCACTCATGGCCTCTTTCCAGCTCTTTGCAAGTAGCTCACTACAGCAACCTCCTGAACACTGACAGGTTTCTGCTGATAAAAACCTGTGAGTCCAAATATATAGGTGTAAGGCTGAAAGGCAACAGTGAGACTAAATGATGGTCTTCTCATATTTAAATACAGCATAACACCACTAGCTGTGTTTTTTCCCATCTGTTTTACAAGAAAGAATTAAAAAGGAAAGTATTCGTTGTAGCTCCAGGTGTTTACAATGCACCCACTTAACACAGATGGCAGAAGGCCTGACTGTCAATGGGTGGAACTTCCTTTGCCAAGCAAACTAGAATTGCAGCTAAAATTGTATGGATCTTGTTTTGCCTTTTTTTTTTTCTTTTTTTTTTTTTTTCTCACCCTCTGCCCACAAAAGATAGGACATTTTCTTTACTGCATATGATTTATAAAGTGCAGACTTTTTCAGATGCATGATATAGATAAAAGACAGTCTTGAAGGAGATGTGCTTGTCCTTTGCTTTAAAAATTCTCAAGGTTAAAATGCCTAAGAGATGGCACCAAATTCTTACAGGAATTTCACTTGTGCAAAACTACTTTACCCAGAATTTAATTATAATCTAGGTGAACACTGAATTTTAAATATGGAAATAACCACCCAAATCACTAAATCAAGATTTTGTTATTACAAAAAAAACCCCAACCCAACAATCCATATAGTGCCTTCATAATTCCTACACTAATCAAACAAAATGGATTGTTCCAACATTTTTTGGATATGATTTCTCTGAAGTGGTTCTTCTGCTCACTTAGCTGCCAAGTTGTTAATATCCTTGAAACATTAATTTAGTATCACATAAAAACTCAAAGGCCTACACTGATTCCTTTCTAAGAATTCTATTTAATTGCTCTGCATTTGTATTGTCCCATGGTTTCGAAGACTTGCCTGTTTCTTCTAACGTTTTATCAAGAAGAATGTAAAACTAAGGGCTGTGTTATCTTCTTACCAATGTAATACCAATGGTATTCTCTTTCTGGTGAACAGGATTACTGCGTCCTTAACTCGTCTCTTAACAAAGATCAGACTAAGAAAGTAAACTAAAGCAGAAATTACATGCTCTGAAAATCCACACAATGTTTGGAGATGCACACCTGATGTGGGAAACTACAGAAACTTTTAATATCTCTTCATATATATTCATGTGTATGCAGTAAATTATAACTTGTCTTATTGACTATATCTAAGGCATTTTTAAATAGATCTGGCCTGTGGTCCTGCTGATATAGCCTAAGCTCCCAAAGAAACATTTGTTTCACAGGCAAATATTCAGTGCATATATTACAGATTTCAGACAATGTGGCTGCAGACTAACAGAGGGCAGCTTTTCTGTCAGCTCTCAGGCTCTTTCTTGTCCTGTGTTCCTTTGATATATTGCTCAGGGAACACTAATCAGAAACATACAGTTTGCATAGAGGCAGCCAGATTACAAGAAGCCAATGTGTCTGTTGTTTGGGTGATTTTATATGTTTGTTTTTTTTTTTTTTACCCTGTGTTTGGCTACATAAATGCACAGGCATTTGGGGGCAGAGTAGATGGTAATGCTGGAACTGCATAGAGTAGGATAAATTATTCTACCAGATTAAAATATCCCTATGGCAGACTCTGTCCTTGGAAGCTAATGAAGATATCAAATGATGTGATGAAGAAAAACTACCAATGGTAACCAGGGATTGACAGAATATTTGGAGAAGATGGGGGATTGCTGTCATCTACATAAATAACAAAGGATAGGAAGCTAAATAGCTTGTTCCAATACAGATCATTGAAATGAATCAGAAATACAAATTAAAGGAGAGACTGAATGTTGGATTAAAAACTTGCTTCAGTTATGCCATTTTAAAAAGTGAATAATTTAGTGGTTTGGGTTTCTTGTGTGGGTTTGGTTTTTTTCCCCAGCTAAGTCTCCAAAGAGCCCTCTACTGCAGGGTGTCATGTGGAAATCTTTTTCACTCAGTTCTGGTGCATATAAAAATGCTTATTATATCATAAAACACAGCTTTGTAAATCCATTCCCTGTGGTTTATATCCTCTGCAAGGATAATGTTTACACTATAAGTTAAAAATTATCAGTGATCAGTATCTTTGCACACTTCCCTGATATTTTCAACCTACTGCTTACTTGGCAGTACA
Organism: Pardalotus punctatus; assembly: GCA_013400915.1. Taxonomy (NCBI): domain Eukaryota; kingdom Metazoa; phylum Chordata; class Aves; order Passeriformes; family Pardalotidae; genus Pardalotus; species Pardalotus punctatus. The sequence goes on along the minus strand of VZTX01028885.1, from coordinate 87,003 downwards.
TCTGCTACTGAAGGGAGATGGTTTTGCTTCTACTTGAGATCGTGTTCTGTCTGCATTATCAGGAAATTTGTTACATTCAGCCAAACCCCTAGTTGAGGTCAAGGTCCTCATTTCAACTAGAACTGGTGAAACCATGATAATTTACTGTGGAAAGGAGAGTCCAGCCCCTATAGTGGGTAAGGTCTAGATGCTCAGCAGGTTTTTCCAATATTTGCTGAAAACTGAAAGAAGTTAATATCCTGTAATTAATCTGCACATAGGTTCAGTTTTCCTCTCTTTGACAAAGCTATTTACAGTCATGATCATTATGCACATTGGTAAATTATATGGACAGGAAAGGATCAATGACTCTAAATATAAAAGGGAATAGAAGCAATTTATGATATAAAAAGAGGGAACTGCTCAATTTTGAGAGTTTATTAACAGAATTGTAATTGTCAGATTTAATATTAGAAACAATAACAGCTATTTTATTCAAAAGCCACAATTTATACATGGAATTGCCTGGACATTTTTAAAATGTTTAGAAAGTTTGAAAAATTAACAATTATTTCCCCTCACCCTTCCCTAATTAAAAGGAAACATTTAAATGGAATTAAAAGAGAACATATTGCAAGTTTTATTCCAAGCTAAAATATATACAGGATTAGTATTCTGAAAGCAAATTGGTTCATAATTTTCTGAGTGTCTTACCACAGGAAGGTATCTTTCCTTGTGACAAAAATGTGTTGTTCCTTATTCCTTTTACATGGGCATTCCATATAACCTCTGCTTAAATTAAACCCCATGTTGTCTTTCTCATAGGCACCATTTTCATCCTTTGCTCTGTATTCATCCCTGATCTCTTGAAGCTAAGATATTGAAAAGGATAAATTTGGCTTGATAGCAGTATGTATAACGATGCTGCTGTAGGTTGCTAGGATACCATTTGGTGGTCAACTGTCTCTGGTGCAGCTGCTCTTAATAGCCAGACTGATGGACATATTTGCTTTAATCCCCCGTAATGCTTGGGCTACAGAAAGTTTCCCTTCATTTTATTAAATTTTGACTTTTGGGGAGAGGTAATCTTAGAGACAAAGACATGGCAGAAGGAGAGAAGTGTTCTTATTTTATTTTATTTTGTTTTGTTTTAGTAACAAATACGTTATCACAATGAGTTTAAAAAGAAACATGTACCAGTCTGCAACTTTTATAATTTTTGGTACATGAGCTAACACAAGATCTAATCCAATGTCCATTACAGAAAGTGAGAATCTCTCTGATTTATTATGACTCTGCTAGCACCCCTTGGCTCTGTCTGAGGATTTTGAGGGCTAAAAGCAAGAGATGCAGTAAGCTGAGTTACATGGCTGTGTGATTTAACTGGTGGCATCTAAAAGTTCACATCCTTTGTGGGATACATGCAAAGGGACCATGTAAGAAATTCACACTTGATTTACTCAAGAAAAATATGCTTTTTTCACAAGAACAAATACTTGCACTTTTGTTTTGATAGAATTGCTTCTGAAACATTGAATTTTGATGCCAGTTCCTGAGTGCTGACCACTTTCAAAAATTCATCAGCTTTACTGAGTGACAAAGTATGAGTTTGCTACCTTACAGTTAGGTGTTATTTCTCAAAACAACAACAACAACAACAACAACAACAAAAAAAAAAACCCCAAACAAACCACCAAAAAACCGCCAACAAACAAGCAAAAAAGCACCCTTCCCTACTGGTAGCTTCCATTTCCCTCCTGATCTGATACCTGTTCCTGTTTGCATTCACAAATTCAGTGTAATGGGCTCTGTTATGGAAATGCAATGAAACAACACTCTACCAAGGGACATATACCATGGTATTCATATCTTTAAGATGTGAAGAACCCTGAATACAATATGTATTTCTTCTTTTGGAAAAGGAAAAAACCCACCAACCAAGCCACACTATGTTCTTTATTAACGTAAAATGCTTTCCTACCTTGATTTAAGTCTATGTGAATTTTCAGTGAATTTTAGGCTGAATGGGGTCTTAAAGTCCAGTCTTAACTTCCATAACAAGAATTTAGGAAGTAAATATTTACATATTAAGAGTATTTCTGCCTGTAATATCTGTTAAACATAGGGAAAAGTAATAATATACACAGAAGAGTCTAACTGATAAATGGTCTTTATACAAAGTTGTCATTTATACTAAGCCTTCTGTAAAGGTGGGTGACATCTTAACATCTGTGGTAGTGACTTTATGTACCTCACCATAGTCAATACAGAAGAAGGAATAGCTCTGGTATGGGATTTAGCTCACTTGTTTTAGACATTTATCTGTAAAATGAGATTAATTGCACATATTTCTCCTAAAAGACTATAAAAAGAGCCTGAGGTTATAGACGACTATACTTAGTTAGATTAATATTAATCTTACTCTTTCTTGTAGGTTAGTATCCTAAACTAGTGATATTTGGCTCTCTCTATACTCAGAGGAAACAGAAAATTGCCTTCAGAGAAGAGTTCACCATGAGTGTCCTAGATCTCTCAGAAAAGGAAGAAACTCCCTTTAGAGATGCCTAGCTTTCATTTGACTGTAGTGGGAACCAGTACTGCAGTCTAGAGTAAGTACCAGACTTCCAGAAGCCTAAGGTGAGGTGATAGGAACACCAGCTTTAATGGGTATTATTTTACAAAACAGCATATCCTGCAAAAGTAATGAGCCACAAGCAAATATTGGTAAATGTTACAGAGGACACATGTTATTTGGGATAGCAGATGGGCATCAGGTAACAGCTGATTAGGAAGTTACTCCCCAGTGTGTTCAAATATATCTGGACATAAGGTGCACAAACAGTATCACAGTACACATCTGAACTCAGTGAAAAATTCTGGCCACATGCAATGCTGCTGGCCAGTCTCTGGGACTCCTCTCTCCACATTCCTTTATGCCCAACACTGAATTCATTATTACTAACATCTGCAAATTATACTGGCAGTGTATCTTTATTTTCTGGCAGCTATGGCCAGTGAAAGCTGTGGCCACTGGCAGCTATGGCCAGTGAAAGCCTTTGCTTAAGCCATGGGCAGTTTGATGTAGTGAGGTCAATGCAGTTTATTCTGAGAATTTTCTGGGTTCTTGGCTACTAAAAATACAAATAACTCTAAAACCACTTCCAACAACAAAAAAAATCAAGCTCTAGCCAGGTACCTTAAAATTTTACTGCTTTTCACACATTTTTCTTATAACAATTCAGGTACTAGTAAACACCACTGAAGAGTTTAAAAGCCAAACCTAATACTACCAGTAATAAAGAAACCAAATGGTAAATTTTGTGCAAACTATAATACCTAGATGTTCTGTGCAGCTGCTTTTTTTATGTAACATTTTCTATCTAGTTTCCAGGGGAGAGATCAAAAACAAGTTTTGGTGTTATAATCCAGCTGCTTTCAACATCACCAGCACAAAGGTAGCAATAAATCTACCTTATTTGGCTACAAACTCCAGGTAATGCTTTATCATTAGGAGGACACAAAGAAGGCATTGTGCATCAGTACACATATACCTGGGTCTTCAATCATTTAAGGTGCAATGAACCCCAGCACTAACAGGTAAAACAAGGAAGTCACTGTTTTAACACTCAAATAACACCTTGAATCAAAATTAATGCAATGAACACAGCCCTCTATCTTGTTGGGGAGTCTAAACACTCTGAGTTACAGGGATGCTCTGCAATTTTTCTTGGTATTTTCTCCCTAAACTCTAAAACTGTGTTTAAATTGATGAATACTTCCATTAACAGCAACAAGTGTGTATCTTATCAAATTGACTCTCAAGTGATTTTCAGTTTTTGTGTATTTTTAACTAAAACTGGTAGGTTGTTTTAGACTTTTTAATGAAAAATAAAAATTTAGCACCAAAAAATTTAAAAATAAAACAAACATATTTTCCATGAAAAACAGGGGGGAAGAAATCTGGGTGTCTGGTTTGACTCTTTACTTGCAATAAAGTAGAGCATTTTCACTTAACAGCACTGAGGAGGAGGCATTGCTGCAGTGTGAAGTTCTGTGGCTGCTAACAGCTGAGGTCATCTTCACTTTTGAGCTGAGACCACAGCTAGGGAACAAGGAGAAGAGGAAGTTCTTAAGAATTTCTCTGACCTGAATTTTCTGTAAAAATGATTTATGTGTTTATTGCCACTTTTATTTGGTAAAACAAGATTTGTACCAATGTACTACAAAACCAGCTACATCACTGACTTCTACTTTCAGCTGGACACTGATTATTGCAGCATAAAGAGAGATGTTGCTGTATTTTTAAATGGTCAGCAGTGTGTGCTGTGTAGTACAGGCAGGGCTACAAGGATCTCAGTACTGAAAAATATTCCCATAACCTGAAGTCATGTACTTCCTATGGTAAAAGAGCCAAGAGCAGTCCATCCTAGGATGATATCTGAGTTCCATAGTTATTTATGCACTATTTTATTGTGGACTGAGAGTGGGATGAGCAGACAGCTGAGTCCTGAGAGACCTGCTGATGTTGGCTCAAACAGCCAGTGCTGGCTCATTTCCTCACTTCTGGTGCAGATCCAGAAGGCTTTCCACCAGGAGAGCTTGCCCACAGCCATTCACATCACAGTTTCTGCAACAGATCTGCACTTCAACTCTTCAGATGCCACAGGTTTGCCCATCTGGTACTGTTAAATCTATGGCTGTCACTCCCACACTAAAACACAGCAATGACTTTCTCCACCCTTGACATCTTGCTGAGCTGGCTGTATCTGATAATGCAATATCTGCTTATAGCAAGGGAATATGGATTCTGGCGAAAGCACTGGAACTCTTCATGAATCTGTCTCTGCCTGGGTCTCATTATTCAGCTTTATATCACTGCTGATCTCTGGATTGCATTTCTACTGATGTTTATGTCCTAACCTGTCAAAACGAGTGTCATTTGTCTGCTTCTGGTGTTGCATATTTGCCATTGGTTCCTCTATCCTGTAGATAAAGAACCTTTATGGGATTCAGCTGTATTAACAGAAAAGGTTACCATTGCCAGTTTAGCCCTGCTGTTCTTCTTCCTTCTGCCTGACATTATTCTCCCCAGTAGATCCCCTTACACAAGCACTGTTAAAAGTCCTCTGTAATTTGCCTCAGTCAAAATGACCTGGACTATAGAAGAGTTGGTATTTGCACATTTTAAAGTAACCTAATTTGTTTTGATTAAAGTATCTTCAGAATCAGGGACTGAGAGGAGGCAGTCTCTAACAAAAGAATGATGATGGTCAGCTACGAGTGAGTTATGCACGGTAGCCTAGACGCACATTTTATGCAGAATGCCTGTCCATTGTTAGCTTTAAAACAAGTCCTATGTGTGATTTCATGTAATCCAAAAGTTATCCTCTTGTATTCACCACAGATATTTCTCCACTGATACATATTTTTCAGGACATATTTAATGAAAATGTTCCAATTTAGACAGTATCTTATTGTTTATGGAAGAATAATGCTGCATTTTCTCCAAACTGCATTGTCTGCCTTGGAATCCATTTCTGTTTGGCATTTGACACGTTTTTTTTTGTGCTGTATAAAGCCTGAATATGTTAATACATGGGTTGCAGCAATAAATAGGTTTGAATACAGCCACCATGAACGCAGGTACAATCCTACAGGAGCAATACCTGATGATCTGTCTTGCTCACAGGAACAAGTACCTATGTTACCTCTGTGCCATGTTTATGCAACATGAGAGGTTGGTTATTCACAATATTTTATAAATCTCTACTTAAAATAATTTTGGCTTCAGAAATCACTTGGCAATACCAAGAGTTCTCTGTCTCCTTTCTGTCAGGAATTACGTGAATGGCATTGTTGACCCAGAAAGAAAACATAGTTTGCTATCTGTATAACACAACAAAAAACACAGTTTTGCCTTTTGGAATGTTCTTTATATAATATTAAGCCATAAAATGTTTCTGGAACATAGATTTGTGGTACAATTTGTATACTCTTACTCTTGGCTTCTCTCATCTTCACCAATCCAAAAATTTAGCTGTTAGTCTCACACTATTTTTGTCACTGTCATTGTGCCAAGTCTTCCTGTATTTAACCAGATTAAGGAATATTCTGTTAAGCAAAAAATACCATACACTTGTGGATATTGCAGAAATATAATGTTATGAAGTTGCTGATTTTTCTGCAATATGGCATGGATACGTGTATATTGAATAAATAAAACTACTTTTCAGCAAGATGTTTTACTTCCTAAGAGTACTAGTCAGTTTTAGAAAGCATCAATAGAAACATTCCATGAGATCTTATTAATAATTGTTCAAGACTAATTTCAGGTGCAAACAGCAATACAAAGGCCACTGACAGTGAGCAGTTATTTGCACAGTAAAATGAGTGTGTGTGCTTATTGTTTAGTCTAAAAATAACTGGTTCATTAACTTTAAATGTATAATTAACCTGATCATATTGTTTAAGTCAAATGTAAAAACAGATACCTTTTTTTGTTTATATTAGCTGATGCATAGATATGTGCATATTCACATTTAGCACTCTTGAAAATGCAATATGACTACATATTCTGCAGAAACTGGAAGTTTTTAGAGGGTGAAAAATGACAGCAAAACCTAGGACAGGAGAATAGAAACAATTTTGTTTTCTCTGCATTGGTGAATCTTAATATTCATTAAAAGTTAAATACCAATATGAGGCTTAATAAATCCTGCGAGAAGGATTTTGCCACTTTGTGATGTGTATAATTTGCTCCTATGTGAACTAATGGTAAAACTATGGAGTTAAAATGTTGGAGAAAATACTATATATGTTAATAGATATTTAAACAGTCTTTTTCTACCATTCCTCCATAACTATCAAATATCACAGAATATTGACTCTTGTTGAAGAGACGCCAAGATGATAGTTGGAAAGAGCTTGCTGAAGGGATTCCTTTGAGTTCCTGTGTCATGGAATAGACCAGATGGGAGAACGAAAGGAAATCCTTGTCTTCACAGAAGGGACTTGGATTAGTTGATTATTTTTGCTAGGCTGTTCCCCAGGACTTGAGGGAGCGGAAGGTCAGTTAACTTTGGAAAGAAGTTCTTGCCCTTCCTTGTGTAAGTAGCACTGTGACATATTTTGCTGATGACCTTCAAATGAATGAAATAGTGCTGATTTTCCTAAGGCCAGGTTGGATTAAGGCTCATAGCCAGGAGACTTCTCTCCTCAATCTACTTGATGCTGTTGCCATTTCCAGATCCAGACAGAACCTGAGAATGCACAAGTGTCCCAAAGAGGAGCACAACAGAGGTGACCAACCACATGTCAACACAGAGACAGCATGGCCCTTTCAAGCACTCACATAAACACCAGCAGGGTGCATGTGCACCTGAACACAGACAACCCAGGATTCTTCGTCTTCTGTGTCTCATCAGGTCTGAAGCTAATCAGTGAAACATGCACACACTCCCAGTTTCTTGGCTGGCAAAACCACCTCAATTCATAGGCTTTAAGTCTGATGTCCATGCCTGGACCTTGAGATGCTTACCCAGTTGTTGTTTCAGACTTTGGGTTCTGGTCAGATATGAGGGGCCTCCTACACATTGGCTAGTCCAACTTGACGGTCACTAGTGAATCATCCTCCAACACCCATCCCATGGAGAGAAGATAACAAGAAAATACAGAAAATAGTAAGGAAAATTACAGCACAAATTTTTAATTTAATTTAAAACTTCAGGGTTTTAATTTAATTTAAAACTTCTCTGACGTGAACCCATGATAGGACAAGGTGTCATTGGCTTCGCTGACACAAGCCTTATATCAAATTACAAGTGTACCAAGTCAGAGACACTTGAAATTATGGTCCATGTCACAAATGTGTGAAGTTCAGTAATGACTGGTGAGTTAGTCTCCTCCAAACAGTGGCTGCTAGAGTAGCTGATCACATGTAACATAACGCAAATAATTAATTAATTTCATTAAAAATAATTTAAAAGGGAGTCTCATTTTTATATGAGGTTTTTGTGTGGACAGATAACCCTTGTGCATGTAGTTCCCTCTTCACCATTTTTTCAATCAATAAATTGCTTAGAATAAATGTTATAACTTAGAATGGTCAAGAGATATATTATAAAGGTATTCAGATTTCACAACTTGATCTCCATTACATCATTGTTAATAAGTAATTTATAAAGCAGAACTATAAATAGAAAGTCCAGATCAGAAAAAGATAAACTAAATGGAAGAGATTAATGTATGTTTTTATTACTCGCACTGATGTCCTAATCAGTTCCTTCTCATTTCTATTACTAAACAAATGTCTGTGCACTTTTTTTTATGTTATTGCCTCCATTTATGAACATTTTTAAAAGAAAGATATGTTTATAGCACTATCATTGTCTTGAAGACGTATATAATGAGGCCAGAAACCATTATGAAGACATACACAACATATGTGAGAGTGGACTTTCTAGTCCTTTCACAAACTTACACAAGAAAAATCCATGTACAAATGCACTACAAGAAATTTTGGGGATCACCATGGAAATCTTTTGTCAAGTGTTTAATTGTGTTTCTTTCCCTTTTTTTTTTCTTTTTTTTTTTTTTAAATATTCAATGGGAATTTGTCCAAAACACTGTTAAAATACCGTACTTTGTCCCAAGTAGAAGAGCGGAATGTCTGTGCAGTACCTGATGATGGTTCTCTTTTCCCTGTCAGCTTATTAACTGGATCTGTATGCCATCAACACTAGGATAAGTTTCATGTGAGATTCTGTATTTTCCTTTGAGCTTATGAGAGCAAATATATTTTTAATTATTTTCTGTGTTCTTCCTAAGATTCTGAATTACTGTATTGTAGTCCGAACATGTCTTTTATGTTTGGGATATGTCTTCCTTCTTTCACACTTCTTTTGGGAAGTCACATTGGTGAAGCATATAAATGTGAAGGTAAAAAAGAATTAATCACGACACCAAGACTGGTCCAAAGTTTGAATAAGCTTGAAGGAGGAAAGTCAGATATGCAGCATCCGTGGATCTTTATAAAACCTATGCTGTGCATAAAATGCCTGACAAAGTATCAGACACTGTGTACTGAATGTAAAAAAGTGAATACAAAGCAGATGGGTCACAAATATTTAAAACTCAGATTTCTAGCTTTCCAATCCCTTCTGAGTATAATCTTCTTGTAAAGGTAAGATTTATTCCACATTAGTTATTCAAAATAGCCCAGGAAAACTCAAGAGTTAGGTTGATGAATACACAACCTCCAGTTATAGATGATGAAATTGTGAGATTAGCTTTCATTATTGAGTTCCAGTATTGAATGTTATGAACCTTCAAATCCACATGATGCAGAACAGAAGGCAAATTTACATCAATTAATTGTTTTATGAAAACCTGATAAAGAAGCACTGTCCTTGAACCACTTAGATTAATGAACCTAAATAAAACACATCCATGTATCTGTGTATATAATTCCAAGTTAGAGGATATTAATGGCTGCCATCAATCACATATCTGGTTACAGCTGATATGTGAAACTACCTTCACTGAGTCTAAATGAGAGAGCAGTGTAATGTTTCTTTCATGTAGACAGAACTAAAACAATAGAACCCAGTGTTAAAAAAATAAATTAAGAAAAGCATCATTGCAACATCTAGCAGCTGAGCATCTTCTCTAACCAGTTTCTCATTTTTTTCTATAAAAAAGAATATAAAAGAGATCACTTACCCCAGCTATCGCAGATAAGATAGCTAAGAACTTCATTATGGAAGTATCTGTTTATCTCTATTATGTCAAAACTGGGACTCCCAGCCACAAGTGGGATTCAGCTGCTGTGACAGATAAATGTGTAAAAGGTTTTTACGTTTAAGACACTTTTATGAATAGTTAGGTCAGTTAAGTCACTGAATAAAAGAGATTTCAACAGAGATAACAATGATATAATGAGTTATGCTTCTAATGAAAGTAATCTGACAATGACATACTACTACTACTTTTGTACCTGTTACTAGGACAACCCAGGAACTGTTAGTTTTTATCTATTGTATGAGTCAATAGATGTAATTTTTTAATAAAAAAACCTGGCTTTCCTCCTCAGTACTCCTTCTTCTTCCATCTTCCCACTAAAACTGAGGAAGGGTCCATCAGAAGACAGGTTGAAGCAACATCTGCCTGGCAATGTTGCAGTATGTTCTACCTCCTCCCCTTCCCTTCAGTCCTGCAGTACAAGGATCATGGCTTAAATTTAGACGGTATCAGGATATGTTTGTCTAGATCCCAGTTTTTGATTAACTGCTTTAACAACAACTACTACAGAGAGGAGCCTACTTTAAAAAAATTATGTATATATTTTGTGTATATGTGCATCTGTGTGTACATCTGTCATATTATCATACACGTGTATCTATATCTATATCTATATCTATATCTAATCTATATCTATATCTATATCTATTTGTGTTTAAAATATCTTTTCTTTTCTTTAGAGTAAAGCACAAGCAGTGTGGTGCATGAAGTTATCAGGGCACAAAAGCAGGACACTAAATTCCTGACTTCAGAGACTTCTGTCAAACTCCTGACTCCAAGATTAAGTTGTTTACACTGTTTCTCCCCTCATAGTGCTGTTTATTCTGTTTATTCATAGCATAACTCTTTGGATGCCAAGGACTGAATCTTGTGCTTACTCTAAGTTTAGAAGTCCAAGTACCTACACCTGAGCCTGAGTCAGTCATTTTGACATGGAAAAATAGGTAGTCCAGAGGTAGATGTCCACTTAACAAACAGCTACAACTGGTCATATGACCTTGACTTTAGTGAGTAGTTATTGAGCTTTAATTATTTATCAAAATAGGCAAACATGAGTTAACTGCTTTGGTAACAAACTGCCCTTCACAGATGGTCATAAACAGAGAGTGCTGTAATGCACATGCAATGCACATTACTCCTTAGATATTGAAAAAAAAAAATGCACCAGAGATGAGAGGCAAGAGTTGAAGGTCAGCAAAATGTGCCCAGCGGTTTATCAATAAAGACGTGTATATTTTGTTACTTAAAACTTGAATTGCTGGGGTTCCAGTAAGGATTTGTTAATCCTTTATGACTAACACCCTAGACATTCATAGCCAGACAACAGAGACACAGCTATTCCTAAACAGGTGCCTTGAAGTAACTGAGTGGAGAACAATATTGCAATGACTTTGTTCCAGATTTTTTTTTTTTTTTTGTCTAATTGATAATTTTCCAGAAATTTCAGCAAAATACTGTTCTATTAGTCACACTGTCCCGGAGCCAGTCCCATAATGAGTTATTAGACATATTTTTATATTTTTCTTCTCTCTTGCATTTAATGAAAGGAAAGGCTGGACAGTGAAAAGAACTATGAATTAATGCCAATATACAGTGGGAGTTTTTGTCTTATTTTTCTGTGTACCAGATGAGTTATTATGCTATTACAAAATCTTATACAATCACCTCCTGGTAACACGGTAGCTTTTGACTTTCTTTTTCTATACAGATTTAAGAATTCGACTCTGATAGAAGTGACAGAGTTCCTGTATGACTGTCAATATTTACTCTTATTCTAGGTAAGTTAACATTTTCTTGGTGTTTCCTGTATGTTTGCATGTCTTCTTTTTGCAGAGGGCAATTATTCTATGTAAAAATGCAAGAAAAGTATCAGTAGTACTGACCTCTCTGTCATTGGCCCTTTTCTGACAAGTTTTTCAAAGGAATTCTGTCAAAGGGTTTGGACTGAGGGAGGCTAAACTTTGTAGAACAAAATCTATCACACAGTGAACTGTGCTTAGAGCTTGCTTATTTTAAGACATGAAAAATAAATGGTTTTAATATGAAGCATATTTTTTTACCTAGAGAATTACTTCAGGCATAATGGACTGCATTCAGGAATCTTCTGTTATTTCAGTCAATGTTTAATGTATTTTCTTTTGTTTTCTGCCAAAATACAGTCCTAACTTTCAGCATTTGCTTTTACTTTTAGTTGAAAAATAACAATTAGAAGTGCAGTGCATTTCATACCTTCTAGGTTAAACCCTAGAACTTGTATCATTTATTTGTCCACAAGAGAAAGTAAGTTTTAAACTACCAAGAAACCTACATGATGTATTGTCAAAGCATCCCATGGTAGTTCAGGATAACAAGAGTTGGGCTCAGCCTTAAAGGATTCACTGTTTGAAACAGTAACATAACTTACAAAGAATAAAAGTAATGGATAAGTAGAGAAAGCACTGGAATTGAGCTACTTTGTAGTCCCAAATGTATTGCAGAGGAGAACAAAGGGGACCCCATAGTCATTTTATCACCCCAAAATCCCATCAAATAAATTAAATAGTAGCCACGGGAAGGCAGAGTAGAATGGTATATTGCCTCTGTTTAATCAGACAGCTAACATGAGTTGATATTGTCACTGAAGACACGAACATAAGATTAAAATGTAAAATAGCTTTTTCATACAGCAATTTAGAAAACCAACAATTATTGGATATTGGGAAACTGAAATACTAACCACTTTAGAGAGGAGTCTTTGTCAAAGGGGAGAAAAAAAAGTAGTAAGATTCTACAGTTATTCAGAGCAATAATTCTGGTCATTAAGCTTCAAACACCTTTTTCAATTTATTAGAATCTGATTAGTCATTCAACATAATTTTTACCAAACCTTGTACCGATAGGACAAGAATTAATGGCTTTAAGTTAAAAGAGAATAGGTTTAGGTTAGATGGTAGAAATTCTGTACTAAGACAGTGGTGAGGCACTGGAAAAAGCTGTCCAGAGATGTTGTGAATGCCCCATCCCTGGAAGTGTTCAAGGCCAAGCTGGGTGGGTCTTTGAGCAACCTGCACTAGTGGAAGATGTCCCTGCCCATGGCAGGAGTGTTAGAAGTAGATGATCTTTCATGTCCCTTCTGCCGAAATCTTTCTATGCTGGTATGATTTTACACACCTGACCTCAGTAAGATTTTTTATAAAACCTAAAGTGTATTTCATTAGTGAACATATATGGGCATGCCTGTGTGTTTATACAGTCACAGAATCCCTCAAAACATGTGACAAGGTTTTCAGGAAAACTGAGTCTGATATCTTTAGGAGTCTTGTCATTTAACATTGCTTCTCAAGCAAAAGCTTACTTCTTTCAATTCTAAAGATGATGCTAAAGTTATAATTTCCTTTTAAATGCATCTGAGTGACTACTGGGTATAAATATATGTGATATTTTTAAAATTTAAAAATACTATAAGTATCTGATTGCCCAGTATGACAAAAATATTAGCAATATTTGACATGATCCACAATGTTGCAAAAGACAGTGTAAAACATCTGTCGTACTCCCTAATGTTAAATAAAATCCTTACTATTGACTTTGGCATATGGTCTTGTATGTACCTTGATTTGGGAAGTGACATCTCTCTAATAATCGTAATAATTGGATCTTAACAATGGGAATGATTAGTTTTGGTAATTTATTTATAATGAATTTGCTTATTTTTAATATTTAGGAATGGGTATGAGCAGCTTGGGGGTAATGGGGTTCATCCCCACCAAACCTTGATAAAAAGTCAATAAAATCTTCCTGAGTCATATTTACCTCTTGTGCTAGTGTGTGATGTGCATCAAGCCTGGCATTACACCATGAAGTAACAGCAGGTTTGCTTCTTAATAGCATGTACACTATGCCCGCACAGGATCCTTAACAGGGATTTCCCTTCCTGCCAGCCAGAAGTGGGCATCATGAATTCATGATGAGCAAACCCAGAGGACCTGGAACCTTGAGTGGTGTCAGTGTGAAAAGTGTGTGTATGCGTGTGTGTGTGTGTGTGCGCACACCTCAGAAAACTAATCTTAGGATGCAAGGTTGCTACTCAGCCACTATACCCATCCTGCTGAGCAAATAAGGTTTTGATTGCGCGTCACTGAGTGGTGCACTTTTGTTCTTGCCACAACCCCACTGAAGTTTCCTTGTGGCAAGCAATGTACAAGAATAATGGCCCTTTTGTCTGTCTTCCAGCATCAAGCGCCTAAATATTCTTGTCTTGTTAGTGTTATATTAATAGCGAATAAACAACAAATTTCTTGTTTTATATAATATTGTTCCCCTAGATCTCCTCTCTGTTATATGCATGTATATTCACATGCACGTGCACACACAGAATAAAATCTATTGCAAAATTTTCTGTTGAAATCCCTACCAGCTAAAAAAACTCCATTAGAATTGCCACAGGTAATAGGATTCAATATACCACTAACTCTGTTAATTCCTTTATGCTTAATAACATGAAATTGAAGGCATATCTCTTCTATACCTCTTTCTTTTACCTCCTTAGCATCTTTGCTTGGTGCCTCTGGTGACACTTTTAAAACTTCTGCTTTTATTAATGTTCTACACATCAGATAAGATACATCATGTAATGCAGAAACTCAACAATGGTTTTTCTCTGCTAGAAATTTTATTAAAAGTTGTAGATATGAGGAGCGGTTACCTGAGTTTTGTTATGTTGTTATTACTGGAGGTACAAAATGGTATGCTAATGTTAATGATCCAGGTAATTTCTGGGTTTCATGGGATTAGTTTCTTTTGAGAAAGTTATTAAACTAAGTATACATAAGTATTTTTTTGTATTCTAATAGATTCAATTCCATTATGAAAATTAATCAAGTATTGTACAAAAAATATGGTCTCTTTTAATTTTTTATTTCCTTTTCCCTTTTTTAAAAAAAATTTTTGCTGGTACCTATAATAATTTGATTTTGCTTAAAATTCTGCATTGAAATTTTGAACACTACTTGGCCTTTACTGTAGCTTTGAATATTCACCACCATCTCCTTGGTAATCATTACAGGTCAGTTATGAATTATCAGTGTGATTGATATGCTGAAGAGGGCGGTTGTCACCATAAAATCCATGGCTACTGCAAGAACATTTAAGGGGAGTATGTCATGGGATCAAAGATCCATCTGTATACGATGGATGTCAGTATCCTAATTTTTGGCATTGGCCAAGAATAAATTTGTAGGTAAGATTATAATTACAGGGAAAACAGCCACATATCTGAAGTGATGTGAATAAGCACCTTCCACTTGTTTTGTAATTTTTCTCATTTCTTCATATACACACACACACATACAAATTCTTCATATACACATACATATACAAACACCAAAACAAAACACAAAACCAAGCCAAACAAAAGAAGAAAAAAAAATCAAAAACCAAAAAAAATAGGAAAATAAAAAGGAGGATATATTTAGAGACTGAGATTTTTAAAAAAGCCTTATTTTCTTCTGTCTGAATATTCCATTTTACTGCATTTTACTTTCTGCATTTACACAGTCATATAATGTTCACAAATATGTGGAGATTGTATTATTTTCTCAAAGTTCTGTATAAAAAAGTGCCTCTAGCTAAGCCTCAGGTCTTCATCTTTTATTTTTTTAGATAAGTTATTTCTTTAATGTGAAGAGAGTCATTTTGTAAGACTACTAAATATTTTTAGTTTTATTTTCCCCATATTTTCTCTCTTTTTCAGAGGGGAACACCAAAATACCATGGTTTCAGATAGGTGGAGAACTCCTTTATTTTTGTCTGCTCTCAACTGATTCTTCACAGAAATTATGAATGAGTATAAAGTGTTTTGGAATAGCTTAGTATCCTATGAAACTATTAACTCTACATACAGATGAAATCTTGTTGAAACTTTCTTCTTCCTTCATGTTGTACATCTCAAAAGCACATAGGCAGTTGACATTGAAATGCCACAGCAGTCCCTTGTTTAGTGATGTCGGCAACAAAGAAAATATTATGCCAGCTCTTTAAAGCCAGAAGTGCTTCCCACTCCACTTACACATGCAGTTCAAGTTGCAGTCACATAATTGGGTCTCAGAAATTGTCTCTCTCTTTCTCGAATCCCCATGCCCAAGTTAAGAACTACTATTAAAGGTCTCACTTTCATTCCCCAATTGCTTTTCTCTCTGAAAGCTTCACTGTGGATCCCTAGCAATTTGCTCCCTTTTATCTGTTGATTTTGAAGTGTGTTAAGTCAAAGTCAGAGAGTGAGGAGCTAACCTCTTTCTCAGGTTTTTCTTATGCAGGAGTTTTGGGTGTCTTATGGTATTTTAAAAATGCAATTCAGAATATTATATTTAGCAAAATGTTGTATAATCACCAACTATACAGTCTTAAACAATTATTATTTTTCAATCTTTGTTCATATGATAAGATTCTCTCACTTGATATATTTATTGCTCACCGCACTGAAAAAGCAGACAAGTTGAAGATACTTGGGGTCATAGTCTTGTGTTCTTTGGATTCATCTCAGCTGCAGTTCTGCTCTTTTCAGCATGTCAGTCAGGCAAATGTGACTGACAACTGAGCTACAAAACAGATATATAGACAGACAGATTAACCCCTTGCCTCATAAGCACTGAGCCTACAGTAGTTTTGGACTAAATCTTTTTCATCCATAGTTGCTGCCAACAATTAGTTGTATTCATTGCACATGTGTGAGTTTGTATGTGCTCTGTGGTCAAAAGAATATTATTTTTCAACATCAATTGACATTTAATGTATGAGTGTGGAAGTCTTCTTTTTTTTTTGAACATAATCAAACCTTTATATCACTCAACCTAAATAAGTAGATTTTAGCGAAGGTGGGTATTCAGCACTCCAAAAATCAGGTACTGGAGAAAAATAAAAAGTCTCTAAAATCAACAACGGATTTTATCTCAAAACAGACATCTAGAAGTTAGGCATAGTTTTCTGAACTTCCTCTATATTCAGTGGAGAAAAATGAATGCTGCTAAACCTGAGTTTTTTTCTCACTTATCTCAATGATGTAATGCCTTTGTGAACTCATAGAATCATAGAATGTTAAGGAGTTGGAATAGGCCTTAAGGATCATCTACTCTCAACCCACCCTGCCATGGGCGAGGACACCTCCCAACAGACCAAGTTGCTTAATGCCTTATTCAATCTGGCTTTAATACTGCCAGAGTTGGAGAGTACACAACCTCCCTGAGCAGCCTGTTCCAGTGTCTCACCTACTCTCGCAGAAAAAAATATTTCCAAAATACCCAACCTGAATTTCTTCCCATTCAATTTGTACCCATTGCTCCTTGTCCTATCACTACAATTCCAGATGAAGTGTCCTTCTCTGACTTCCCTGTAGGCCCCTTTGGAGGTCTCTGTGCAACGTTTTCTTCTCTAGGCTGAACAGCCCCAACTTCCTCAGCCTGTCTTCATACAGGAGGTCCTCCAGTCCTCTTCACAATATCGTGANGCAGCCTGTTCCAGTGTCTCACCTACTCTCGCAGAAAAAAATATTTCCAAAATACCCAACCTGAATTTCTTCCCATTCAATTTGTACCCATTGCTCCTTGTCCTATCACTACAATTCCAGATGAAGTGTCCTTCTCTGACTTCCCTGTAGGCCCCTTTGGAGGTCTCTGTGCAACGTTTTCTTCTCTAGGCTGAACAGCCCCAACTTCCTCAGCCTGTCTTCATACAGGAGGTCCTCCAGTCCTCTTCACAATATCGTGACTCTCCTCTGGACCCACTCCAACAGTTCCATGTCCTTGTATTGGGGGGCACNTCCTTGTCCTATCACTACAATTCCAGATGAAGTGTCCTTCTCTGACTTCCCTGTAGGCCCCTTTGGAGGTCTCTGTGCAACGTTTTCTTCTCTAGGCTGAACAGCCCCAACTTCCTCAGCCTGTCTTCATACAGGAGGTCCTCCAGTCCTCTTCACAATATCGTGACTCTCCTCTGGACCCACTCCAACAGTTCCATGTCCTTGTATTGGGGGGCACCAGAGCTGGATGCAGCACTCCAGCTGGGGTCTCCCAAGAGCAGAGAGGCAGAATCACCCCCTTTGACCTGCTGGCCATGCTGCTTTTGATGCAGCCCAGGATACATTTGGCTTTCTGGGCTGCAAGCACACATGTCAAGTTTTTAATCAGCCTTCACTCATTTGCACATTTCCACTTTCTAATGCTTATTTTAGGACACAGTCTAGGGACTGTATATGCCTGAGGTGAATTTCCTTCTGCTCTCTTCTATAATTTCTGAGATTTCCCTTGTTCCCACTGTCTTGAGCCTTTGCTTTCCAGCACTGTTGAACTCTACTGCACTTTACCGTGAATTGTGTTGCTTCTACATCAAAGCTCTCCTCATCACTTTGGACAGTCCTTTGCAAAGGTTATCTTGGCTTGACTTTGTAAGGAGCATCTCCTCTTCCTCTTCCAGTCCTCTGCCCTCAAAGTGGGTCCCATGGTTGTGAAAGCCAAATTCCTGTCAACATCACCAGCTGTACAACCAGATTGTCAACCTGCAGGTGTTGAAATTAATATAATTGTATGACTTTGGTGTGACAGGACTCAAAATCAGCCACGGTTTTGAGGGTAGATGCATTTAGATTTTCTTCAGTCCAAAGATAGAATGATATTCAAACGGAACTTTAATTTTTTATTACTAGACTGAAACCTAGAATACATAACTCCTAATGAAGAAAACCTAAAGTTTTCTTGAAATAGTAAAATAAACCCTGCCACAGAGATCTCCTGAGTATTGGAACTTCATTTACTGTGCTGTTAAACTGTTAGAGAGGTCTCTAACATGCTTTAGGTCAAGCAGAATAAGCAGATGCCTCACCAGGGCCCTAGCAAAGTTTGGATTTAGCACAAGTCAGACACCTTTCTCAACAGCAACATGCATTCAGCCAGCCTATTTTGGAAGATGGAGAGTTTAATAGTATATTCATGGGCTATTCCTTGCCTAAGAAGAGTTTAGGGAGCTTTTTTTATTTTCCCAGTTTAAATGTGGGAAACATGATTAGGAAAAGCAGAATAAAATGGAGGATGGAGGCAGGCATTAGAAACTTCTTTTCTATCATCTGTGCCCTTGCAGGCAGGTTCTGGCTCTTAACCCAGCCACTGAAACTCAGTTTTTTGAACCCAGAGAAACCATATTCACTTCTCCATAATTTTTAAGAAATTATCTCCATTCTGTAGCTGACACTTTAAATCAGTTTCATAACCCATGCACAAAATCTTAATTTTCAAATCTTTCTACATTTCTACAAAGTCTTTCAAGCCTTTTCTCCTTGGGCATGCTCATTTATTCTCACCAGCATATTACCAGCCCTTGGGGTGTTAGTTTGTTTGCTTTTGTTTTGGTGTTTGATGTTTTGTGAGTTTGTTTTTATTTTGGTTTTGATTTTCCTATTTTCTGATAGTTTCCATGTGTCTCAATGACTTCTTAAAAGATAATCCAAAAAAGTATAAAACATATGACACCTTTCCTTAAATAGGGCATTATGCCTAAGTAAATTAGCTGAATCCTCAGCAGGGTTAATTAACTTGGGCAGAGCTCCACTGTGAGAGATGTGTCGTCTTTGGTTCCAGAGCAACAGTGTGGGTCAACAAGTGTTTTGCACAGTACTGTCCTCAGCAGGGTGGAACCCTTCAGCCTACCATCAGAAATTAGTTATAGAAACCATCTTGAAAAATTTGCCTGTTTTGTGTCTTCTAACTCAGTTAAAATAGGTGACTTCTACTGCATTTTTGTTTAGGCATGATATTCCCCAGTCTAATTCCATTAATCACTTTAGAAACCAGTTTGTGTGAAAGCTGAAGCGTGAAATATGTTGGCAGGGCATTGCAGCAGGTGCATAGTCACCATGCTCTATCATGTATAACTTTGCAGAGATGAGAAACACTAAAGACTTTGTTAAAATTATTATCTGAAATCCTAGACAGGGGGTAGCAGGCCAAAATTTTTCTCTCTGTTGAGGAACAATCTTGTTAGAAACAAATCCAAATTATTGATGGGTCATTTGAGGCTCATTCCCATAACTCCAGGCCTGGGTTTTCATGACAGATGGATGAGTTGACATTCTTGATAGGAGCTGTGCTCCCTGCAAATACATAGCATACATACATGGTATTTTGCCTCTCTGAAGTCTTGAACGTCTGTTTAGATGGCATTATGCCTACTCACAAGTCAGTACAAAAGTCAAGCAATGGCAGGTTAATGCAGACAGTTGGCATTACCCTGAAAATATCACTTTTTCCCAGGAATTCCTCGTTCTGTGCCAGTGTTACAGATTGGCACCACATGCCTCTTTACACCTAATTACATGAGTTGACACTTACATGACAGAACAGAAATGGTTGATCTGTGGAGGGAAAGAAAGGTTGAAATCTATGGTTGCCCTTGCAAATACAGGTAATATGTTTTTAGACTTGTTGGAATGTCAGTATACAGGAGGAGTCATGACCCTTTCTCTCTCTCATGTTCAAGTAATTTTCCTAAAAGTTAACAATTGTCAGTGTCTCATGTTTTGGCACAGATTAGTCTCTGATAAGACCAAGTCCTTCTACTAAGAAATTTGTGTTATTAATGTACTAAAATTTTAAGGGGAAAAAGTGGAAAGAGACAATTGGTCTGTTTCTTATAAAACCTGGAAAAGGAAGAGTTTTCTGTTGTAAGATCCATCTGAAACAAAAAGTGAAGGTAATATACCTAAATGTAACACACAGATACCTATTTTGAGATTTCTATAGTTATGCTCATTGTTTTCTAGCACTATTTTCCATCTCATCGTTGTACAGTCCAATAGAGAAAAAGGAGACGGTTTAAAAACAATTCCGTAAAGAGTTACCGCTATACTTATTGGTACAGTAGCAGGTCAGCAGCATTAGCATGCCCCTTTCTTCCTCTTTTCCTCTTTTTGTTACTAATCTTCTCTTCTCTTCTCTTCTCTTCTCTTCTCTTCTCTTCTCTTCTCTTCTCGTCTCGTCTCGTCTCGTCTCGTCTCGTCTCGTCTCGTCTCGTCTCTTCTCTTCTCTTCTCTTCTCTTCTCTTCTCTTCTCTTCTCTTCTCTTCTCTTCTCTTCTCTTCTCTTCTCTTCTCTTCTCTTCTCTTCTCGCCTCCAATGTTGACAATGTCCACTACACTCATTGAAAGATTATGGCTGAAAGACCATGTTCCAGTTAATCAGGCTAATTTTGCAGAAAAATACCAAAAACACTAACCAACCAACCAACCAACCAACCAACCAACCATCCATCAAACCAACCAAACAAAATGAATAGCTTTCTTTTGGATTGGTGAACAGTAGATCCAACAAGCACCCAGACTGCAACAAGGAATGGCAGAAGAACAAGGCTCTCCCTTTTGGCATTACTGAGACATTAAATGTCTCAGCAGCTCATAGAAATAAAACTTTAGGTGCTTCCCTCTAGACCAATGAAACCTTTGGCTTTTCATTTTGGCAGGTAGCTAGCTTTGGGGAACTAATTAAGGATAACTGATTCTTACTCAAATTAGCAAGATGATCACTTTTTACTGAGGACATCTGCTAAACAGCTTCACAGACTCCTCACAATAAGGTTACTTTCTTCCCTCAGATCTGTAAAGATTAGTAAACTCTTCCACATTCACTAATAGAAGCCTAGACAATGTCAGGTATTATAACAGAAAACTTCTAAGACATAATTTTGTTGCAATAGAGGCAATGAAGACTTAAATAGCTTGAATGTTTCTGCTTAAATACAGTTAAAGTAGCTTGGATGCTTATACCCCCATCGCTTCAGCTAATGCTTCAGTGAAGACATACCCATACTTAATTTACTTTAAATAATAACGGCAACATTAATATAGCAATAAATATAAATAAAAGTAATAATCTTCATGATCCAGTCACTTAAAATTGTTCTCTTTCTACTTTGTAAAAGTATTTAGCTTTTCCACTCCTCACAAAGTCATCAAGGGAAAGTAAAAAGGAGTGAGGAACAGGTGTCTTACCTTTTCCCTTTTACTAGTTTGTGGAATGGTTTTACTACACAGAAGAACAACATCTTACAAAGTGGTAGCACAGTATATGAATAATCTTAGTTCACACAACCCCTCCCAAAAATTTAGTTACTGGATATTTTTTCCAAAAGGGACGTAAATGTAAAGCTGTATTTTAAGAGTGAGCATTTAATATGGGTTGCAAGCAGTAACAATATGACTTTGTCTTAGAGGTCTATTGAAAAGTCAATATATGAGTTATAAAGAGCTTGCCTGATACAGCTGCAATTGTTTAAGAAGGAATTACTCCTCATCCACTAAACACCTCACATATCACCCTCATATGTGAAGCAATCTTCAAGACTTTAATTTATTCTATACAACTATAGGCATCAATTCGTATGCTCTAAGGTTTCTTTAATCTAAACTAGTAGCTCAGACTTTCTTGATGGTTGAGAAAGAGATTGAAATATTTACAGACAGTAATTCAGATGGAAAGGAGCACCTTCTAGAGGTGTTCTGTTTCTCTTCAATATCTGTGTAGGAGTCCTGTGATTTTTAGTTTTGCACTGTAGTGGAATTAGATGGGATGTAAGTTTCTGGGTTCATTCTTAGTTCAGTTCAGTACAAGTAAATTGAGTTTGCCTAAATTACTTGCATTGCTTCCTTAAAACAATCTGGTTTATTTGGCCTGAAATGGGCCAGCAGTAGTCATGAATCCAGTTATCACATCTCAAGTGAGGAGTGATAACTAACAGCTATGGAACTGTCATCTGCTGAATAGCCCCAGCTGTTCCGTAAGCCAGCATCTGGCTATATCCCAAATTAAAAAAAAAAGAAAAAAGGTTGAAAAAATATCAAGAAATATTCCAAATTCTTCACTTAATCCGTTATTTTTACACATTATTTTTGTTAAATGTAATATGTATAATGTAAAAAGGTGTTACTTTTCTAAGATGTTTTATATTTAGTAGATAAAACTCTAAAATGGCAAAATTAAATGTGTATGATTTTGTGTAACTGACTTGTCAAGTCTTATGTATCTTGGAGATTGAGAACGGACTACATCTTATGCTTAAAATATTATCTTTGCAATATATTTCTTTGCAATAATTTATTTTAAAATAAGTTGATTAATTTATCTAGTAATATTTTTTGCCTAAGGCCTCTGTATAAGTAACATTAAAAAAAGAGGGAAAACCCCTCAAACAACTAATGTTAATATTTTCTCAGATAGGTATGCATAAAGTTTCTGAAGATTGTTCTCTTTTATGAGAAATATAATTGGTAGAAAGATGACTCTCTAAATTGAAGATTTAAAGAAATCTAAAGATTAAAAGGAAAAATGCTGTTTGGTGGGAGAAATATAGGTAATATGTCTTTTAAACTGTTGCACAGGAGGCCAGATCAGAGAACTGTATAGACTGGGAAAGAATGGTGTCAAAGGTACACCAATGAAATGGAAGCTGCATATAGCAGTCATTCCTGTGGCTCCTCTGTGGTACCTGTGAACTTCTAGGAAGTTCAGTGGTGTTTCTGTATAAGGCAACAAGGATGAGAAATGAGGAGTGTGCTCAGCTCTGTGTCCTCCATCATTCATTGTTCAGCCGAGGCCCCCAACAGAAGAAGGCAGACTGTACAGCAGCCTTCCAGTACCTGAAAAGAGCCCATAAGAGAGCAGGAGAGGGGCTTTTTACAAGGGAGTGTACTTACAGGACAAGGGAGAACAGCTTTAAACTTAAAAAGAATAAATTTAGATTAGATACGAGGAAGTAACTCTTCACTGTGAGGGTGGTGAGGCACTGGAACAGGTTGCCTAGAGAAGTTCTGAACGCCTCATCCCTGGAAATGTTCAAGGTCAGTTTGAATTGACCTTTGAACAGTCTGGTCTAGTGGAAGGTATCCCTGCCCACGGCAGGGAGGTTGGAACTAGATGAACTTTAAGGTGCATTCCAACCCAAACCATTCTATGATTCTATGATTTTATAAAAGTGTAAAAGCCCCCAGTTCTAAGCCAGGGAATCTCAGCTTTTAAGTAGTGTTATCCTTCCTAGACTCGATAGTGTTTTCAGTGGATGTCCGACTCTGCCCTCAGAGCATCAAGCTGGTTTTTACAAATGTCAGTTGGAAATATGTTCTTTTTGTGACCTCACACTCAGCATTACAAGTGCCCCAGAAATCTTCTAAAGTGAAGCAAGTGAGCTACTGCAAGGTCTAGAGAGGAGTGAGAGGAATGATATTTAGGGGGCAAGGAATATTTTACAAAAAAGTCTAAAGGTGACAAAAGCTTCTGGGCCAGAATTAAAGAGTTTTCTTTGAGAAGTCCAGATGCTTTTTTACTAGGATTTACAATTGATCAATGGTGAGTTGAGAGAAGTGAAAAAAATATTCAAAGCTACTGAAATACCATCACCTACATATTCATTGGAACATTTGCTGTTTCTTGGTATGATAATATATTGAAGCAATTCATACCTAACCTTTACCCAAAAAAGGCCATGCTCTTTAAAATCTAAAGCTGAATATGCACCAAAAAAATGGTACTACTTCATTATTGTCCCCTGAGAATTGTGCCAAATCTGCATGGGAACCTAATCTGCTTCACCTTGATAATTATCTCCAGTCCTGGTGGCACTCTGCATAAATGTACTGCAAAACATCACAGAGTTTTGAAGATACCCTGTACTTATATAAAACAAATAAAAAAGTATGCTTTCCTCATTTGAAGAAGAAGGAAATACTAGATCGTATTCCACACACTATCAAGAACTACCAATGGATTTTCCACTAGCATTTTTGCCTTTGGAGTTGGTGATGTCAGTTTGTTGGAAAACTATCAGGGTTTACAAGGCTGACAAGACTTTAAAATGCACTCAATTACTTAACATATGAATAAGCTTTAGAAACATGTAAAGAAACTCTCAGCCACCAGATCAAAGTTTCATGAAACAATGCTAATTTTCCTCACTTAAAATTCCTTTTCACTCTTACCAGATGTTCTTTCCAGGTTTTAGGAAAAAAAGTTAATTCATCTAAGCTGTGGAGTTATCTTCACATCTCAACATTTGTAATAGATCATTTACTACCTACTGAAATATTCCCAGGACATTCATGACTCACAAAGGCATTCCTTGGGTCTGGAACCTCTGTTGGTGTCTCAAAAGTAGTTCTATATTATCTGCAGGTTTAGTTTGATGTGATCACATCCCAATGCCAGAACCAAACTACTATTTTTTTCCTGACACTTTAATGAGCTGATCAGCTAAGTATGGAAATGGGTATCTGCCTTCAACTGACCAAAGTTTTCTGTTGTCAGCATAATCATTTACTTGTCATTAGATTTTTTTTTTTTTTTAAATTCAGGTTGGGATTAAGATATTCAGATGTTATGTATATTGCTTGTCTGAGCCAGCTTTCAGAAAGTGATTAATTACCTTTTTATCTATGTCTGATGTAGTAAGGAGCTAGGACTGTGGTCCAGCCTTGCATCCAACAATATTTTTCTCAATCTTATTTCTGGGGAACAACGTGTTAATCAAGGTCTAAATCAGCTGCTCTGATATCTGCTTTTTGCTGACCATAGGTCCTTTTCTCTAATACTATCTTCAAATACCTAATATATGAGGATCTTAAATACATTAATTATATTGGACACTATTCTACGCTCCCATTTCTAATTAGTTATGTATCCTCTGCAGTCATAATTTTGGCTTTTACCCAGAATTCTAGTTCTAGTCTATGTTGAAACAGAATTCTTATATGAAAATTTCTGGCTTCAAACAATTTGGCAAGTTTATTTTAACTGTGCCTTTCCTAGACATTATGTTTGGCTGAAAGAATTGTTTGTCCCATTCACACAGTAGCTATATATATATATATATATATATAGATATATATAGATATCTTTATCACTGCAAGGATCTAAATTTCCTCACACCTATTCGCTAGAAGTTTATAAATATTTTTCAAGATTAAGTATATTACCTTGTCATAAGACAGGTTTTATAAATACATTTCTATGAAATTCTCTCTTAACACAACATAAAAAATATAGTTTAGTATAAGCAATATCCATTAATATGAAAAACTCACAGATTCTGCATGAGATGGATTTTTCTGTTGTTTAAACTACATGGCTGATGATGAGCAGTAACCTATATAATTTTTCCAGTGTATGCTTTCTTCCTTTCAGCACACCTTGTTATGCACAGACCAAAGCTTACTGATATAATGAGTTCAGTGTCACTGGGCTTTTCCAACATCAATGGCCTCAAACAATGAATGCTGGGCAGTTCTCTTAGTTGTCAATTGTATTAGTAACTTCTAATTCCTTTCTGGCTTCTGGCTTCCATATGACTGGGAAATTGGCTCTTTAGCAGCCTTTGCTTCAACTTAATTTGCAAATGCCATCTGACTTAAGCTAGTATTGACGCTGAAAATGGTTGAGCCACAGCAGTATAGGACTCCATAGGCTAATTTCTTTTTATTTCCTTCTCCCTGAGAAGCTTGTTTACAGCTAGTCAGTGTATGTCTTTATTGTGTCTCAACATAGAAATACTATTTGGTCTTTTCCTTTAAAAGCACAAGCAGACTAAGGACTGGGGAGTTAGTGCTACCATGAAGCAGAGAATGAGAATGAAAATAGAATTTTGAGGATACTACTGTTTACCTTATTCCAGTAAATTTAGACTGGTAAGTTTCTTGTTAGAAGAAAACAACTCTTAGTGTCTCTCTATTGCTTTTATATCATGTGTGGCTTGCCTGCAGGGGACAGAGTGAAATGTAACTTTATTTATTTTGTCTTTGGGAAAAACAGAGACCTGATTAAAGAGGAGTAGAAGAAGAAAAGTCTCTCTGGGCTCTGTTCTGCATCATAACATCTCAGTGGTTGTTGGAATCACAAGCTCTTTGGGTCCCTCACACTCTTAGTTATAAATATTCTTGTTTAGACCCAGGAGCCCGGTTTAAAATCCAAGGAGCTTAGAAATGTTACCTTAATGCTGTTCCCTCAACAATGATGAGAAGAAAATGAACTTGCTTACCCTGTTTATTGCAAGCCTTATTCTGAAGTCTTCATTTACCTCTGGCAATTATATAATTGAGCCAATTTCTATGAACATTCATTATTTAGCCCTACATTCAGAACTGGTGAGAGACAGCATTTGAAATATATTAGATGCTCAACAGCCATAAAATACTCTGCTGAAAAAGGGAATCCTAGTCCATGCTAAAGGTTTTGAGGTTCAGTCTAGTAATTGCAGTTCAGACTGGCTGAAGTACATAGGACGATAAAATGCAATTTATTGCTATTTCACATAGAAAACACCTGCTTTTTATAATGAAAATAGTAGTGTGTCAGAAAATGCTCATTTTGTCCTGTTATGATCACATTATATACCTAGGGAAAGATACTTGAGCAACGGGATGTCTGTATATTCATACTGTTGTATATTGCAGCTGGCAGTGTCAATAGATGGCATAGGGCCGTCCCCAGGAACTGGAGTCTCATCTGTGGCTGCATAAAACCTCAGCTTTATGCATTAGAATTTTCTAACAGAATTGCTAATTAGAATTTCTTAACAAGGGGCATAAAAAAGGGTATATCTACTGAGTGATTTGTTCTTTCTTGATATGTTGGCTAATGGTGCTAATGTAATTGAATGATGGAAAATATGTAATCTCAAAGAGAATTTTAATAACACAATAGTACAAAAATCTGTGTCTTTTTAAGAAAAGATCTTCATAGATACCCTTGATTATTTTTGGAAAAATATATTGTTCTGTTTCAGCTGCTAAAAATCTAATGTTTCTAATATTATAAAATTAACTTTTAATGAAAAAACATATATAATCTATTTTAGTGCTATCTTTTAAACTTGGAAATCACCAGGGTAAAAATGGGTGCAAAGCTGCTAAGACATACAGGTAAAGTTTATTTCTAATTTTTTCTTTCAAAAAATTGAGATCTAGTTTATCTACAAGACAGAGGATAGAAAGTATTCTATTTCTTCAAATCTCTCAAGACTTCAAGGGGCAAAAGTGGTAGGAAACCTCAAGAAGTCATATTAAACAACAGAAATATACTAATGTGATAATCTCCACAGCTGTCCTCCATGTTCATACCAATTCTATTTCTAGGATAAGAAAATTATAACATTGGTCTTCTGATAATTATCAGGTAACAAGGTCTAGTGTGATGTTCAAAATTACTGATAGCTAACAGGATGCTTTTTATCTTTTTATCCTTTAATTTTTATTTTTTTTTTTTAATTTCTTTGCACATAACAAGAACTTACATATTTCAGAAAAGTCTAATTTTAGTATAAGGAACTGAAGTAGCCTCATCAATGACTGCAATCATTGATTTCTGCACTAATAAAGTCAGAATGCAAGATGTCACTGAATCAGCTTTCTTGCTCAGTCATGTCATCAGCCTAGTAATGATAATAGCAATAGTAAAATCTGATGGATAATAATAATAATAATAATAGTAAAATCATTAGGTCGGTATGGCTTCAAAGTCAGTGCCAGAATGTGAATCCTGCACTCAAGAAACCTCCTATATAAAGGTGCTGTAAACGAGAGGCTGTACACACAACCTATTGCCATGAAGAACTACATAACCATGAACTGGAATGATTGTATTTGACTTTAAGGCTCCTATACAGAATGAAGAGAACTTGCTGTAATGCTAAGGTGTGAAACAACATTTGTGACTCAGCACCAGTCGTGTTCATGAGTACAATACTTAAATCCCACTAAAATGGTTTTCTTTCACAGTATAGAATCTATCAACAGCAAATGACTGGAAACTAAATTTTCTAGTATCTTGCTCCTTTATGCTGTATTTTCAATGTGTAGACATTTATGAATCAGAATGATTTATCCATTCAGATTGGCAGCAATTTACATATTATTTTCAAGGAAGCAGATGATTGTAACAAGCTGCAAAGCATCAAAGGACCATTCCCACATATACTTCCATCTCTATTTACTCTTACACATCAGGTATTTCAGTGATTATAAAGTTCCATTTCAAGAAGGCATCTGAAAATCCCAAGATGTGTTCTGTGAAAATTTCATGAGTTAGAACTTGTGGGTAGTTTGTTGCTTAGCAAGAAACTTATATAACTGCAATCTATGTCACCAATAAGCTGTTATTATGATTAGCTCCAAAATATTAATTAATTTTATCTTCATCCCATTTTTATTTTGCTATAAGGATATTGGCTCAGTAATATACCACTTTCAGTAGCAGAACCATTACTTCTTTTCAAGAAAGACCTATGAAATATATATACAGTAGAGAAACTAGCCTTATTTAGCAGAAAAATTCATAATCAAATTAAATTAATTCCTCATTTACAAATACTAAATGGCTACTTAAGTTTTAAAAAATAGAAGGAAAAGATGAAATCCATTTTGAGTGTATGAGGTACTTTTGTTGCATTTAAACAGAGGAAGGCAGACGTTACCAGAGAGAACACTAACTGTGAGATTTAATGGTATATTTAGAAATTGCACATAGTAAAAAAACACAGAAATTTTACATTTTAATTTTTTTCTCAATTTCAGTATTAGTGATGTGCAAAAAACATTTCTTTTTCTTGTTAACGATAATTTTTTGTTTATGGCTAAAATCCATTGCTAAGTACTTCTATGATGGAAATAAGAACACCTGAATGGGGAACTCGACCAAAGAAATATGTAAACTTTTAATTTCCACCTGAATTGAACTGGAACTCATGACAGCAATCATAAGCATTCTCATTCTATGAATGAGAATGTCATGCCAGTAAAGACTGAGAATTATGTA
Organism: Pardalotus punctatus; assembly: GCA_013400915.1. Classification (NCBI taxonomy): domain Eukaryota; kingdom Metazoa; phylum Chordata; class Aves; order Passeriformes; family Pardalotidae; genus Pardalotus; species Pardalotus punctatus. The sequence goes on along the minus strand of VZTX01028885.1, from coordinate 57,416 downwards.
GGAAAATAAAATTAAAATTAAATATGTGTCTGATTTTAGCTTTGTTACATAGCACATGAAATCCAGTGGCCTGACGTGTCTATCTGAAGAAATCAGAGTGTAGACCAATAACCAACACTATCCAATCTAGGTATATTTCTGGAGAAAAAAACAAATCCAGAGAGAGTTTTAAGGTCAGCTGAAGATGAAACAGCATAACTTCTGCAAGTGGGCCATACAGAACTGATTCTTCTTGTGTCATTTACAGAAGGAAAATGTATCTGTTCTACACCTGAACAAGGTCATACCTTATTATGATGGATCTATGACCAATTGTTTAAGAGTCAAGAAGCTATCCTTTTTCAGGACTGCAGAAGTCAAACTCAAGTTTTGCCAAAACTTTGGCAGAAGAGTACATACACAATTTAGTAAAGGACAAAAAGACCTTGTTTATTTTGCAACCTTACAAAGGTAATATTTGTGAAGTTTCCATATATATATAAAAGCTCCTATAAAGACAGACTTCATTAGGTATTATATGCTTTCAAAGAGATATTATTTTTTATCTGCTACATGAATGTTCTATCCTTGGTATCCTATAACAAGTGAATAATTGCTCATTAATAACAGGCTAGAAGAACAAAATGTAGCTGAGAAGTCCTTTTGCTTATGCAGTGTCTAAAAATTATATTTAACATAGAAATTGCTCTACCGGCAGCTAAAAAGAGACATTATCTCTAAGCGCCTGAGAGTTCTAATCATGAGAGGACAACAGGTGAGTACTGCACAAGCTTGAAAAAGAGATGGACCCTGACAACAAAACTTCAAGTATAAATTTAAGGTGAGAAGCAGAAAAAACAAATCTTAAGGAAAAAAAAAAAAAAGAGTCAAATGCTCTTGTGAAGGGTCTTAAGAAAGACGTCTTGATAGAATGGGAATATATGTTACTTACCGTTAGTCACAAGATTGTTACCTTTCTTTCAAAAGATATGAACCAGCCCAGAAGCTGGTCTGTATTAAGGAAAGCTTCATGTAAGTAGACCTAAACCATCCTTAAATATACTAGTTAGAGGCATAAGTAAAATATATGATTCAAAAAACTGATATATAAACAGTTAAAACACGTATGTGGGCTAAAGAACTCATATTTAGCATCAACTCTTATTTAAGCTTTAGCTATTTTAGCTATTTTAGGGCAGCATAAGCTAAAGCTTGTACAAAACATATGAATGAAACATCATGGTAACATCATTGCAATGTATTTATGCTAAGTTTTAATGGTAGCAATATAAACCAGGTGAATCCAGATGTATCACCAACTGAAATTACTGAAAATAAGCTTAAAAACAAGAGAGGTATAAAGCTAAATAACTTGAAATTATTCACATTTTAACAGAATGAGGCTAAGAGAATTTTCAAATAAGAAAGCATCAAGCTAGACTTTCATTATAACAAAAATCTCTACTCATTATTTTAATTTTGAGATTAGCATAATCTTCATTGTGAGAATAAACTCTAGGAAAGTATCTGTAAATTACCTGCCTGGTATTTTTTTACACTTTTTTCTTCCACAAATTTACCAGGAAAGAGTTGTCCATAGTGGTAATTTGCAGATTTTTTTTTTCTTTTTGTCTGTTTTTCAGCCTATAAATATTTAATTTCCATTTGGAACAAAAAACAATGTTGATATCTTCTAAAAAGGTTTTTGGACTCTCATGACTCATATTTCTCAATCTAGTTTCAGAATTTAATATATATTCGAGCTACTTTCCCATATTAGAACCTAAATTGGAAGCTAAACTAAGGTGTAGAAATTAAAATCAATTTTTCAATTAGTAATATAGATTGAAAATAGAAAATGCACAGTTAACTTGATGGAGGATAACAGTATTTGTAGAGTTATGGAAAATTTATGTCTGAAACAATATTCAACAGAAAACTCAGCACAATGGTGAAAATTGTTAGCAAGTGAAGAAGGCTACAATTATCAACAGGTTGGAGTTTGTAACTGACAATTTTCTAACCTACATATGGTTTATTTATCTGTTTTTGGGGCAGAAGTTGTATTCAGATCAATTTTGATTTGGGAGTCCTGTCATTCTAGTGTTTTTGAAATGTTAGGAACTGCAGTTTCCAATGAGATGCTAACTGGGTGTTTTTTTTGATTTATATAAATCTTAGTCATATGTGAACATAATAGAGAGTGTGGGTAGACTTTACACTTGGAAAAGATTGGCATTTCATATACCTCCCATATACTTACTCAATTAATTTCGCCATATGAAAATTCAACACAGAAGTAACCACGGGGTTTGCTTGTTACAACACAAAATCTGTTTCTGCTAAGATATTTTCAATTAAAAATATAATCCTTAAGACTCATGCATCTATGACATATAAAACTAATTGTAACTAAAATGAGATTCAAGCAGGTAAGTTCTCAGAAGAAGGATAAACTAAAACATAGAAATAAGCACATCTGTTCTACTCCACTGGTATATACAGCAGCAGTAATCTCAATTTATAGGGTATTTTTCTAACAGAGATAATTCCTTGTTAAATTCCAGACATTTGTTCTTGACATAGCTGCTAACAACAGAAGGGAGAGGAAGAAAGTGGGTTTAATTAGCGTCATCTAGACTTTTTGTAGTAGTCTCCATTGAGAGGGTTTGTGTCTGCCCCAGCTATCTTAGATTAGAACTTCTGATACTATAACTAGGTTTTCCTTTACTAATTCCTCATTGCACAAAAGTAAAATTACAGAAAAATGTACATAATAGAGGAAGATGCTGAATGGTTTTTTTAGGCTCATTCCAGATCCATTTTTATACACCAATTGTAGAGGTTGATTAGCAATAATGATTAATAAATTGGATAACCATATTTCTACTTCATATCGTCATAACTGTAGGAAGGTTAAGTTTTATGTAATGGAAACTTTTTGTAGAAGTTCATGTTTTTACTTGAGATGTAAATTTCTCTCTTATCTCCCAGGTGGGGTTTACTTCGCCTAACTTGTCATCTAATGTGTCAATAACCACCCTGTAGGTAGTCATTGAGGTTACTTTTGGAATCACCACAGAGAAACAGATTCCTCTAATACAATTCATTCCCTCTCAAAACAGAAAATACGCCTCTTTCTCTTCGTTTAAGGACTTCAGGTAGCTACTGTAGATGCAGAATATGAGAAATTGGTGTACATACTTTTCATATACTTTGCATATAATTTTTTACCTGAATATGCCCGAGTTAAAGTGGAAGATTGTGTTTCTTGCAGTCTGTTCAGGGTAGCTGAAATCCTGAATATATTGCTGACAGATGGGAAACAAAACAGCTGTACTGAAAATTATATTTTTTTCTCCAACAGAAATGTGACATTATACTTGCTTCATTTATTTGATATTAAAGAAATAATTTAAATGTTCAGATAACATTTAAAACATTGCAATAAATGTCAGTTTTGCATCCTAAAATTAGAGTATTTCCTTGGTGCTAGTGACAGTAAGAACTTTAATGATTAGGTGAGAATCAGGGACCTGATTCCATGAAGACATGTAGTCATATTTGTATATGTCAACTCTTAACGGTCTTATTTGCTCAATACTATTTATAGTACCTGATAATAAACAGCATAAATAAACAGTAAATATTTCCAAGCGGAAGAGAAAGAAAAAGGAAAAATAAAGTGTTTATAAAATGTTTTAAGTCAGAAAAAATAACATTCTTGCAAGCCTGAGTGCATTTCCATCATGGTATTTATTTATTTGAAGGTTAATGCATAAATATATAAAGCTAAAAAGCTTTAGGCATCCCGAGTATGCTTAAACAAAACAAACCGTATAGGTTACAGTAAGTTTAATATATGAGGCGAAAGAGTTGTGAAATACAGGAATCAAATTCTCCTTGCTTGGGGCAATGCTTTTCCATTGGCTTATATGTGCACTAGCTGGAATCTAGCTTAGAGTGAGGAGCATTCCTAAGAAAGTCATCTTTAAAGTTATTTTATGAAATACTGTCAGTTTTCTATTTTAAAGGTTACTGATGAAGTATTACTTTCCATTATGATGAAACATGATGCTTGCTTGTATTATGACTTTTCCAGCTGTATTGGGTAGATCCAGAATGATCTGTATATTTATATATAACTCAGTCATATACACAAAAAAAAAAAAAAAGACTGAGTAAATGTGCAACTGCTCACTGTAATTTTTTCAATTTTTTTTTTGTCTTTTATGGGAAAAAGTCAACATTGCAGAAATAAGACTAACATAGCACATATATTTTTTATTACTTCTGCATACAGTAGTCTACAAACTGATTTATTCCAAAATCTGGCTCTGCAACTGCAGATACTTCTGAAAAAACATTAACAAATCCTAAAATCTGGTTGTATCATTCAGTATTTTTCATTAAAAAACATATTTCTTCCCGTAGACCAACATTTCCTCTGAGCTACTTTTCCTTTGTCTGCTTCTTCTTGCTGCAATGATTGTGTTCAGCTAACCTATTACCTATTTACTTATGCACTGCCTCTTTGTAAGACTGCCCTGATGCTGTTTCAGTGAGCAGGCTTGAAAATAATTAATTGCAAACATCAGTGCAGAAGAACTAAAATATCTAATTAAGTCTCTGAAATATCAAAGAACAAGTGTCTGGGTGTCCTAGGAGGTTGATTCAGAGGTTAATAATCAACCAAACAGTGCCAGGATGGTTCTTCAACACTAAAACCAACTGACTTACTTTGATTGGACATGCCAAACTTTTGAAATCTCTATTTGCTTCCAAAACAGACAACGTGACAGACAGGTGGAATAGTCACATCCTTTTCTGTGCAAACCATCCAGCCATCCTGTGAATAATTTGGGAGAGGATGAAGTGGCCTAAGCAAAAACAATACTGGGCACTGATCTAACACATAAATGGTAGAGATGATCAGCTATCTCTACATCACGACTATTTGTGACTTAATTTTCTAAGAAATGTCTGCTCATAAAAGCCCAACCTGTTCCATTAACGGAGATGACAGAGCCACTGGAGGAATCAAAAATTTTAAAAAAACCCAATAAATGTTATTACATTTGCTACTGGCTGTGCAAGAAACTTCAGTGATTCAGTGCTTCTACACATCACTGCTGATAGGCAAAATATAAGGAGATGTTGTGTATATGCACGTTGCTTGGTTTTGTGTTTACAGAATGCAAAACCCTTATGCTGGGGCAAAATACTCCTGCTGTCCACCATGCTACAGTGGGACAAGTGTAAGGTAGAATGAAAGATTTATGAGCTCAGAGACAGAAAGCATAATCAAGAGAAAAGCAAATTTAGTAGTTGTTGGGAAATATTAGACATGGCAGATTTTGGTTCAAGGTTGTTTTTTTTTTCCTTTTGGTTTTGAGGTTTTGGGGTTTTTTTGTTTTTTTTTTTTTTTTTTAATGCTGATCAGCATTCTGTAAAAAGAAGAAGCAATTTAAATGAAATTTTAACATCTACAAAAATGTGTCAGTTTGTCAGTTTCAACAAAACTTTCTGACAGAACTTCAGTGTGGAAAGAGTCTAAATATTTTGCATTGGGAAAATGAAATATTTTGATAGTGATGTTTTTGTTTTCTCTTTAGAGTGAAAGGAAAATAGCAAGAGAAGAAATATATATATGCACTTGACATAAAAACAAAGAATGTGTGAGTAAATATGATTTTTTTTTTGCATTTGAGGAAAAATGAAGAAATTATGGGAGAAGATAAAAAGGAAGGGAATAAATTATAAAAGAAAGATGTGATAAGAATGTAAAGTAGAGGACATGAACATTCATGCCCCCAGACTATTTTAGGCCTTAGTTGTAAGGGAGCATCAATCAGATTTTCCCATGTGTGTGAAAATAGGTATCTAAAAAGTCTTTGTAGATTATTTTTTTCATGCTTGCTGGGTTGAATTTTCAGTGCAGCCAAGTGTCAGAGTGGTTGGGCATCATTGGTAGCCATCTGAATGAACGTTTCCTAACACCGAACTACAAGTACCTGACAGAAAATTTAACTTTGTTTAGATCTACTTGGCAAGAACTGAGCACATGGGCCCCTAAACACCTTAAAATTGTTACATTTGTATTTAATAAACTTGAAAATTTTTCCTATGGCATTCTTTATATAAGATTCAGAGTTTGTACCTACATATTATTTCATTTTAAGTGATTTTGCCTTTTGGTGGCACCTTGCTGATTTTCAAGTAAACAGGTATATGCTGGTTTCTCTTCTCTGTAGATGAGCTTTTCAGATCACCATTCAAATTAAACCACAGCAACAGAAGTCATTCTAGGGAGGGAGAGGCAGCCAATGGCTACTTGTATAAATCCCACTTCTGTTGGGGAATATAATTATAAAACAGCAACTTACACACCTATCTCTTGTGGAGAGCACCCAGAATGTTAAAACTATTCTTTTCAAGCCATGGTCATCTCTTGAAATCCTCACACTTCTTCCAGGATGAAGAATATCTCATCTTTATGATGTCCATTCCCTTTAGAACATGGATACACAAATATCAGACTTATAAATATGTTAGAGAAGCAAAAGGAATGAGTAAAGAAGAAATGAATACATTCATCAACAAAAGCTTAGATATACTTGTGGTAGCAAGCGAACTGTTTTTCTCTCTCTCTCTCTCCCTCTCTCTCTCTCTATATATATATATATTTATATATAAAAATATACTTATGGTATAAAATATTTCCGTATGGTATAAGTATATATTTTACTAAAGACACAGAGTATGAACTATTCATTGCTATATCAGACCTTAAACCATTTGATCATTGCACTGGCAAATACTAAAGTCCATTTGCACAAAGCCATTCATCCAGAGGTATTTTACCTGTTGAATTAGGAATTTGTGCCTGAATTCCTGTTGAATTACAAAGATGTTATTCTGAGGTTTTGGAACAAGATTCCACCATTTACTCTAATACTTACATGTAAGTTTTCAGTCTTTATCAAAGGGCTTTGGTTTGATAAACGTGTATTTGCATTTGTTTACAAGTTTACCAGTGTGACTGGTACTTCATATCTAAGCCAATAAAATATTTTTATAATCCCATTGCTTTTGTGCTTTTAGAGTTAACTTTATATCTGGTCTTCATTCACTTTCTTTTCAATTATGTAATTTTTAATTTACCTGTGTTTAAAATATCTGATTGCCTTCTTTATAAAACATATTATATCGATGAAATCTAGAAACAAAAGTTCAGTAAAGTTAAATGTTGGGGTTCATATCCTGAGGGTAAAGAAAGGACAACACTGAAGAATTAGTTGCCTTTTTTCTCTTTCATTTGGAAAATCTAATGAAAAGTAAATATGGTAGAAAGAATTGATGAACATCAGCCTAGGGAGGCTAAAAATCTGCTGGAAGAAGGTACAGAGCTTTCTGTATGTTCATGATATTTGGAAGTTCACTGTAAGTTTCTGAACAGGTACCTTAGTCCCTGAAACTCCTTCCTTGCAGGAGAAATCTTAATGATAGATTTTGCTCTGTTTCTGATTGACAACACTTCTTTCCAGTCACTCAGAGCAGTCTCAGCAGTGTGATCACCTTAGGCTGAAACTATTTCAAATATCACAAGCTTAGAGTTGAGTAACTTCTGTTTGTGGTTTGTTTTAGAGATCTCTAACAGTTGCAGGAAGGGATTAATTTGTAAGCAAGCTTTTTTTTTTCTTCTCTTTCACTAGTGAATGCCTAAGATTAAGTCACTTATAAAACCTTTTTTTGAAGGCAGTGGATGTCCTGGAAATATCACTATTCTATTATGGGAAAATAGAATCCAAACATGACACAGTGGGTAAGCCTGTAAACTGATCTTTTGATGCATAACTAATACACAGAGAAAAAACAGGTGGTGTTCTTATGAGTACAGCATAATAATGAGCTCATTACAAGGATCTTCAGTTTTGATGTCAGCACTCTAAAGATACTGATCAATAATAAAGGCTTATTTTGTAGGAGTTCAAATATGATATTCAAATATGAATAACGGTGCAGATGTTTCTGAAATATCTCAGGTTCTCCACCAGTCAGTTTTTAATTGTCTCACTAATCTTTACTCCTTTAAAAGTTAAGCATCTGGTCTAGAGACTATTTAGTGAAAATGTCACTTCCCCTGACACTGATTTTAAGATGGGACAAAAAACCTTTTTACCGTATTTACTTCATTCCGTTGATCATAGAAGAAACCTTGATACATGTTTTGGCAAAATTCAGCTTAAATGAAAATCATTGTCTTTCTAGATAATTTGTCAAAGAAAAAGTCACATGAATTTGCTCACTAATTGTTTGCATGATGAATTTTCAGAAAGTAGCAGTTTTAAATCTCACTTATGTGTGTATAATGAGGTCATGTGGCTGGAAGCTGAAGCTAGATATATTCAAAATGGAATGTTAAATATGACTGTTGAAAATCTCAGTTAAACTAGTGATAAGTTTGTTCCATTGCCATTCATTATTTCTGTATTAAGCTCAGCTGCCTGAAGCATTCCTGTGTGGTAGTTTAGGTAAATGAGAAGTACAGACTGGATGGAAAATCACATATAAAAATCTATTACCTTTTTTATGTGTGAGGTTTGATGACATTATATGTATAGTTAATTCTAGCCTTAAGAGTCCACAAATTGATTTGTAAAACAGGTTTTTCTTTTAGACAAGAAAAATTGCAATCAAATTGTCATAGTGATATAGTTTTTGTCCAAATTTTTGTGGGACTTCACAGTGCTTGTAGTCTTCATATCCTTTACTAAACCATTATAATCTACAAAAAGTGTCTTTGTTCTGCTCTATAGTCATATTTAATTATTTGAAATTGATCCATTTAAATTAATTAGTTTTATTTTACAAAAAAAGGGTAGTACATGAGATTGAATAGTGATTTTAATCAATATTAAATATTTATGTATTTTCATATTATATATATATATATATAAAGACAATACAAAGTATTATATAACATTATAATTACCCAGGCAGTGAGGAAAAGATTGGCTACATTTGGTCTAAGATTTTGGGTTTTTTTTAATATATATATTTATTATCTGATTATGCATTTTGGATATTTCTTCTAAAGCATTAACAGGCCAAGGATTTGGCCACAATCTCCTTTAATCTAGAGGCATAGAAAGGCTTTTGAAGAAAGGCCTTTGAAAGCTTGATCCACAAATTTGCTGGTGACCTTCTCACCAGGTAAATCAGGTGTAAAAAGACAATCTGAAAAGTGATTATTATAGGCCACATTAAAAACACCTTACCATAAAATGATAGGTGAATATGAAATGATCCTGATGACATCAACCATAATATGAAAATTAAAATATAGATGGTTTCCGTGAACATATTTAAGATATCTTCTTTAATATATCTCTCATTAAATTTATTTTTAAAAAACCTAGAGATGAGTTAGGCTGTTGATTTCACTGCCTGTAATTAGGAAGAGTTATTTCATCAGTGTTGCCCAAATATCTTACAATATCTAATTGTCTTCAGCTGGAGAGGAGAGGAGAGGAGAGGAGAGGAGAGGAGAGGAGAGGAGAGAGGAAAAGATAAGGGCTAAGATATTTGGCCTTCAACATATAAATATTTCTGTTCTAAATAACTCTGCTGAAAAGATTCAAAGTTATTGAATTTCAAATTGCAGTTTAATTCATTACTCTCACTGAGGAAAACCATAAATAAAAGCCATGATGATCTTTCTGAAAGAAATGTTCTGGTTCTGTGGCATCAGTCATAACTGTTAAATGACTTTCAGATTTTTGCTTCTCTTTCTCATAGCAATATTAACCAGAAAGATTGAGATAAAACTGACCCCAGCTGGAATATTAGTGTTTGATTTTTTTCATTAGTAGAATTTATAAAACTTGGGAATGCCTTCTAATTCAGTCTGTCATTTAGCTTGCAAGGAATACAAATAAAACTAAAAGTATCTTCTCACACACAAAATTTTGTTACAGTTCAGGTAACAAAATATTTTGTAACAGTTCAGGGAAATGTACATCCATTGTAGGTTTATGCAAAATACAAGATGTGATATTGTTACACCAGTGACATAAGAAATCAAAAAACTCTCATGAAGTTCAAAGAACCTATAATTTCTGCTAAAAATTATTTAAGCTTTCTAAGTAATCCTAAGAATTTCGAGATTTCTGTACAGTTTTTGCTATATCATTCTTATGCCTTTTATTTGGAGTCAGACCATCCTTTATAGGATTCAGCAGCAGCTTTGAAAATATTATGAGTACAAAATTATTTTCTCTGTATGCCATTGGAATATTCTAGAGGTTTATATCCAACATTAATAGATTACTCATGTCTATTTATAATAATAAAAAATCACTGTCATTTCATGTAAAATTTCCTTTGTAAAATCAAATAGCTGAAAAATTTTATCAAAAAATGTTTCATATACACAGAAACAAGATTTTTGTTGAAAAGGTCTTTTCCTTTTCAATTCTATTATAAAAGAGAGAACGCATTGCACATAATAAGTGAATCTTTGAACACTCATAATATAAAGAGAGATCTAAATTATATAATCCACTTTTTGGACAGAAAATTATTATTTATTAGGAATGTATGTCTTTCCAGATTATTTCTATAATCTTGTATTTAGGATACGTTTTTATTAAATTTATTTAAGAAATATCCCATCTATTTATTATATCCCATATATTTATTAGAAATACAATATTTCTAGGTATTTATCCCAAATATCTTTTGCATCTTTATCTGTATTATTTTATATTCTTTTTTAAGGAACTGTCATTATCGGTTAATCATTATAGTTTAAAAGAGAAAACCCAAAGTAGCAGCTTCTAAGTGCAGTTCCACATAGCATATAAAAATTTTTCTTTTGTATAGGTGGAAAATTTACCACGCACATTTTTTGGAGCTCATGTAACCAAATACAGACAGTGGATGCTGAGCTGGTAAACCCAAGATCCTTTTGCAACCAATGGAAAGAGGCACTTTAAGAGATTCTACTTGACAACTTGGCCTTCTTCTGTCAGTACAAAAGTAGGATTGCTAATTCATCCACTATTTTCCCATTTACCTTCTAAACAACTAATAACTTGGACTAGAAATATTTGGGATTTTAATGTGAAGATAAATCTGTGGTATAGACTCTGTGACCTTACTTTTTGAATAAGTACAAGAGAGGATTTTTCATTCTCTAAAGATATATTAGCTCTTAAAAATACTTTAGTTTTGCATTTTATGTTTTATTGAGAATCACTTGAACTTAATTGAAAACATTGAAACAAATAGTAAGAGCTGCAGTCAACTTTCTTATGCCTAGGGCTTACTATTATTTAAGTGCCTGAGTAAAGCTATAGGTTGTGAGCTGTTGGGCTTTGAATTTGACTATTCTGGCCTTAATTTTTTATCATTGCTGCTAAATAATTTCTTATAAGCACATGATATGATTATTAAGTAGTTCAGGTCTCATAAATATGAGTATTCCACCTTTTGTTGAAGCGATCATTTGGGATTCACAGCATTTGCTTTGAATTTTCAGAAGCAATTCACATATAGAATTAATTTTTGTTTGCCATTAACATAGAGTTGTTTTCAGGCTTCCTATCACAAGACTAAGACAACAAGGGTAATTGTGACCTTAGAGTTGCCAGTAAAGCAAAATGTTTCTTTCTGAACTTGCTTGTGCATATGCAGAAGGCTGGGGGATCGCTATTGAAACATGTCTGTGGCTCCCTGATATGCTTGGAGCGCTGTAGGTTTGATAGATGTATATATTTTCTTTTCTGAGGAGATTACAACGTACAGCAAGCCCTAGATACCTCAACAAAATTTGAAGAGGCAAATCAAAGTTCAGCAAATGATGGTGATCAGAATATTTTCTAAAACAGCACACAAACTCAAGATGTAATACCCAAACATCCATAGAAACAATGTCCAACTTCTGAATTCTCTTAACTTAATAGAGAGTGGGAGGTTGTGAGAGCATTAAGAAGAAGCATAATGCATGTTTGTGTTGATCTTATTCTTCCTTCAGTATCTGCTGATGACCATGTTTGAAAATGGGATGCATAATATGTAGCTGTTCTTAGAGTTTTATGTGGTTATTGTAATTGGTAACCAGAAGAAAAAGACCAGATAGTCTAAATTCTGAAATAGAAAACCAGAGATGCTATTCAGTCCTTTTGACCTCTCCCATACATTTGGCACCCCTGACAATCCCCCTCAAAATATTAAAAATGCTTAAAATTTGTTACTGACTGAAGTGTTAAGTAGAAAATATTTACTATTCTAGGACTGTCTGAAATGAAGAGCTGTCATGTAGATGTTGGTTACATATCTGACTGGATGTGATCCCAGACACCTACACTGGGGCAGGTGGACAGCTTAGAAAACAGTATTTGTACTCTGCCTTGAACATGACATTAAATAATGAAACTTGCAACACAGAGGAAGGATAGAACTAACACTGTGGTGATGTAAGGGACCTGAGAAATAAAAGGTATATTCCTTTAGGTGCATGAACACTTTGTTTTGTTTTGTTTTATTGTTTTAAACCTTACACTGTAACACAATGGCAGATGTGTGGTAACTTGAAAATAACAATTATTAGCAAGAGTAAGGAAAAACTTACAATGCAGACAGTGTTCTTGGGTAAGTAGAAGTGTGGACAAATGATCTCTCAGTATAAAAGCAGGAGAGCATAACAGCCTACACTTTCCAATCTTGATGCTAGCCTGAAACTTACTGCTAAAAAAAAAAAAAGATATTGTTGAAAAAGAAAATTCCAACCCATTGTCAGATCTAAGATGGAACACTTTCTTGATATTGAACCAGAGATGTATTCTGAAAGGTAAGAGAAATGTTCAGGTCAACCTAGCTCTTACCATTTCTTTGAAAGAAAATAGTCTCATTTGGGAGAAATTCTTGGAAACAATTCTGAAAAAATGAATGGAAGATTAGAGAACAAATCCCATTTCTTGCATGAGAAGCCAGTAAGAGTGACGGACCCTGCCCTGGAGCATGGATGACAAGGAAAAGAGCTTTGATTAAAAAGGATGCTTTGTCTTATTACATGGACAATGATTTTCACCTAAAGATTTGATTGTTGTTTGATATCATTAAAGAGTTGATGTTCTTCTGTTTGTTTTATGGCTTATATTTAATATGCCACTTAATGGACCTGCTGATTACACCTGTATGGAATGCATGAGTTTATTTTGTATACTGAAGTGCATTATGGCCACTTACTAGCACTTAGCAGTATTGGCTGCCTCACTCTTACTAATATTGACCTTTAGCTCCATGTTGCGAAGAACTGAGGAACTGCCAAGACTCATTTTTTTCCCTCACAAAATAAAGAACAATCTGTTTCAATAGTTGCACTTCCAAGTGCAAATTTAGCTTCAGTGTCCTCTGTTACCCCTGAAGTTCACACACTGCAAAAAGCATGTGCTTCCAGATATAGTCCAAAAGGAGATTTATAATCAACTCTTTGGAGGTCTATATTTGGCTGTTGTTTTGATTCACCCCTGTGCTCTCCACCCCAGAAAGAATTGGTTATTTACTATAATTAGTAGTAGTATGAGTAATATTAGTATAAAATAACTCTTAGCTGTGCCTCCTGAGACTTCAAGGCCATCCTGGTGATGGATTCTTTGGCTTAGATCACAATCTGAAACATTTGGATTTGGACCATTCACATGCAAGTCTCTAAACTTATTCTGGAGGAATGTCCCTGCAAACAGTGGCAGCACTTGGATTTTGCAAAGTTCTTTGTCCTGGCTTAATTCTCTTTTTCTCTCTCTTTAAAAAGCAGTGTAAAGTATCAGTAGTACAAACCATTGCAGGTTATCTGTTCTAGAATTAAGACATTATAGCAGAAAAGACTATATAGAATATTGTACCAAAGAAAGGATGGTGGGGAGGAGAAGCCCATCCTTTTGCTTGTCATCACTCTTATAAAGTATATTTTTATTTTAGAAGCTGATTGAAATTTCATTATTGCTTCTCTCACACTACAGTATCCTGTTTTATTACAGCGTATCTTTTTGGATGGGTATGGATTTTACTCAAATGACTTCCCATAGCCATCTTTTGCCATTTTAGATATTTATTCTTGATGTCTTGAATTAGTTTTGTACGGTATAGAGTTATTTTATTCATAGTAGTTTCTATGGTGCTATGATCTGGATTTATAATGAAAACAGTGTTGATAACACAGGGATGTTTTAGCTACTGCTGAACAGTTCTTACACAATGTCAATTTCTTGTTTATCATGTTTCCACCAGCAAGGGGGATGGCGATACACAAGGAGCTGTGCAGAGACACAACCAGGGCAGCTGACCCCAGCTGACCAAAGGGTTATCCCATACCATACAACATCAAGCTTAGTAAATAAAACTGGGGATGAAGGAGGAAGGGCAGATGTAGGGAGTGATGACCTCTGTCTTTCCAAGTCACTGTAACATGTCATGGAGCCCTGCTTTCCTGGGAATGACTGAATGCCTGCCTGCCTTCCCGCCTGCCCATGGGAAGTGGTGAATGAATTCCTTGTTTTGCTTTGCTTATGTGCATCGCTATTGCTTTACCTATTAAAATATTTTTATCTCAATCCATGAGCTTTCCAGCTTTTGCCCTTCTGATTTTCTCCTCCATCCCACCGTACAGGGTGAGCAAGCAGTCATGTGGGGGTGAGCTGCAACTCCAGAGGTAAGTCACAGACATATGCAGAGGACAGATGTTATTTTGTAGTGGCACCTAATGCTTGTAGTAGCACATGGATGCTAAACAGGGCAGATTTCAGCATTTCAAGCAGAACTTCCAGTTGTGAGAAACTGAATATGTTGTGCCCTTGACCTGTGTTCATAGAAACTAGAAATTGTAGCTTGCTTTAGTCTGACCATTGTATCTTTTCAGATGCTTCACAGAAGTCTTTATGTAAATAAAGAAACAAATAAATAGATAAATAAATCCTGTAGATAATTATGAAAGGAAAAAAAAAAACAACCTTGAAACAACAAAATAACAAGAAACAATCCAGCGATAATTCCATATGATTATCTGTTTGGACATTTACATTGTATATTCTTTAAGGAGTGACTCATCTCCATATCATTTCTGTTAGGATATGGGTTCTCAGAGAAAAAAATTGGTTTCAATATTAAGACTAGCAACACATATATCATCAAAAGACTGTTCAAGTCTTGTTTTCAGATTGAGCTTAGTTACAATGAAATCCTGTTTTGGGGGCGGGGGAGGAAGGGGAAGGAGGAGTTGGTCATGCTTGTATGCACCCAATTTGCAAATGTACACTTCTAATTGGTTTTGCACAGCTCCTGCGTTAGGCAAAGGTCTCAGATAGCAGGATACTCATTAAACTGTTATTTGACATGGCTTCCTCTGAAGAAAATAAGGAGGGGGCAAATCAAAATTGTAACCTTTGTTAGTAAATAGCAATGAACTTTCTGGGAAACATCTTTTAAAATAATTGGTACAGTATGTTGATGTTTAGAAGAGAAAAGAAGTAAGAAAAGCTCCTAGAGAAAAATGTTAAATGTTGAGATACATATTATCTTTTTTTTTTCTTGTGGATGCTCTTGGACACTGAGAATGCTAATAACTAGTAATTTGCATTTGTCTAGTAATTTTTCATCAGTGCATTTTTATTTTGGCAATAGAGGTCCAGGGAGATATACAGAACCAAAATCTACTACATATCAGCAAGACTTGGGATTTATGTTTTCCTCTTTTTATGTAAGAATTATTTCTGCAGGAATGCTGTTGGACTTTAAAACCTTTACAGGTATGAGCTTTTCACTTACATCTGTGGGCTTAGAGTGAAAGTATCTCTGCTGGTGTTAGTTTGGTAGGATCCATTATTAGACACTAACTGGCCATGAAGCAAAGGGTCACCCAAATATATTTATTCATATTCTCTTGGCCTACTCACCCTGAAGGAACTCCACTGCATTATCAGCAAAAGCACCAGAGAATCACAGGTCAGTGATGTTACACTTCTCCTCCTATTCATTCTTCCTACATGCAGAGTATTCTAAACCAGACTTATGCTGTTTGAACTATCAGATTTAAATTGAATTCCTTGATTCTGTAGTCAGTATCTTAAGGACAAACACCTCTAGAACACCCTCATAACTTATACTCCTTTTTGTTTTAAAGCAATAAGTGCAAAGCTGTAACTGCACTGTCTGAACTTAAAAGGAAAAGAGAAAAAATGGCAGCCAGGCGTATTCAATGTTTCAGAATATCAAAATAGTCTGGAATGCCTCCATCTTTCCTTTGGTTCACATTATTCTTTGCAATTTGTGACAGCCTTCCTTTAAAGTAACGTTAGAAATAGTTATGCATACCAAAGAATGAAATATTAAGTAAAGGACCCTCATAGTTATACACTGCTTTACTCCTGTGGCTGCAGAATTTCATTTATGTTCCACATATGTTAATACATATATGTTAACACAAAACTGGATGAAATATATTTTGATGGATGAAATATATTTCATCCATCAAAATTTTTCTTTAGGGGTTCTCCTGTGGTTCAAGATCTAGGATATTACCTCTTGACAAAATTTTTTTATCGGAAGTGCAGTTGTTCATTAAATTGTGCATGGGGAAGCATATAAATATAAAATTAACTACCATTTTAGGTCTGTTACTGGCGTGCTAATACTTCAGCAGGTATAATAACTATCTAGGATAGATTTTATTTAGAGCAATGTGCAATGCTTCTCTGGGGTGGCCACTGTCTGAATGAACACATCTAATGGCATAAACCATTGAGAAGATATTGAATTATGTTACTTAATTAATTGTACCAGTAAATTAATTTTTGATCCTAATCATATGTGCAGTCAAGAGAATCACACAGCCACCCTTATAAATCAGCTTTTGGCTTGTTTGTTTGTTTTTCCTAAAGACAGAAATCAACACTCTTTTGTGATAAAGCCAACTGGCATAATGTCTTGGATACACTGAACATTTGTTTGATATTTCTTCCATAATCTACACTAGGAAGAAAAATAAAATTATGGTTTTATTTTTGTAGTTTTTGTCTGGCTCTGAGGTGTCTCCATGTACACTCCAGAGAGTTACTACTTTGTTTCCAGGTATCGTCTGAGACACTGTACCAGGGCATTAGAAAAACTGACTCAAAAATTACCTGTATTATTCAGAAGAAGAAATAGTTTTCTCTTTTTCTCTTTGACAGGAATTCCCGGAAGCCAAGGCTACCTGGGTTTTTAAAGCTTGGTCTCAGTTTATGAGATGTCTAAATAACTGTAGCCATGATTAGTGATTCTCAAATGAAGTATCTGTACATTCAAAATGTTGGCTATACCTACAAAGAGAATATAGTAACAAAACCTCAATTACTAGAATTGTTTGAAAGCTGCTTTTGAAAAAGAAGTAAGGTTGAGTCACCTAAATTTCATGTCTGACTATCTCTATGTGAAGTGTGAATATTATCAGACACATATTAGTTAAAAGACTGTAACTATTCAGATAACTATGAGGATTTTTATTGAATTTCAGATAGTTTAGGCTATCCTAAATACCTGAAATCCATACCTTATTGGATTTCTTCAATAAAAATTAAATTTAAAAGTTAAAAATTTCTAGAAAGCTGAATGGAGATAGCTTTAAAAATAGCATTTTCAATGGTTTAAACATAAAATAATATGACTTATGACCATTCATATTACACATTGTCTAACATCTACAGTCAAGACAGTATCATGATAAGAATTAGTGTATGCTTTATAAAAAAACCCCTATGTTAAGAGTTTTCTATACTGAATTAATACATTCTCAATTTTATAAGCTCATTCTCAATTAAGAAGTCTCACATCACTGGTTTTCTGTGAAAATAAGTCCTCTGAGTCTGCCTGTCAGTGTCCTAAAAAAGTAACCTATGACCACAAAAGGTAACCTATGACCATTCCTCAGTTATTTTCGGAAATCAGTCTATTATTCAGTTTCACAAGGGATGTTTTACCAAAGACATAAATCTGGGTAAGATCCTAAACTCAGAAAATATAAGGTTCATATCACCCTCAGAAATTAGTCTAATCTAAACTTTCTGCGGTCCCTTAGAATCAACAGACAGAGACAGACTGTAGCTGTGTCATCTGTTTCTAAGTACTTTCATTTTCTGGGGCTTGATACACAGTCAGGATACAATCCTGACTTGTCTCAGGTCAGGGTCTCACTGTTTGCTTCTTTAACACACTGGCAGCCTAGCAGATAAATCCAGCTTAAACTGGGAATCTACATTCAAACTGGCTAGAGCCAAGTAATCATTTACCAAACTAGAGGATTATAATGACCTCAAACACCCATCTGATCATTACCTTAAAAAATGAAGAACAATTTGTCAAGAATCAAAACCACTTCAAATATCTATTAAGGGTTTTTTTGGGTACTATCCTTTTAAATGCCCAGAAAAGGGATCCCATTATCTTCCTTGGAAGGCCATTTTTGTGCACAAAAACTTGCCATTTGAAAAGTGCTAAATTCTAATTTAAAATTTCTTCACTAAAAATTAAGCCAATTTATCTGTTCCAGCGACCATGAAGCACAATGGAGACTATGGAGAAAAAAATGCCTTAGTGAGAAGCTACTTTTATGTATTTCTATTCATTTATTTTTTTCTTTAAAAAACTTTCCTTTAATATAAATTTTTCATGGAGACCATAGCATTCTTGCAGCTGTGCTCTGGGCTCTCTTCTGTTTTCCTTTATCCTTAAACTATCTTCCCTGAAACTAGAAAGAGTACACTGGCTGAGGCCCTTATCAGTGCTGAATAGAGTGGAAAAGTTTATTTCGTGTATCTCATTTACAATTTTATTTCTCTAACCACAGAGAAAAAAAAGGATTTAGTACATATCAAAACAGAGCATACAGCATGGTAATAACCTGTGTATGATCCACTCAGGTGGGTTTCACCCTAGGCTTGAACAAGAAAATATTTTAAAGTGGCCTAAGTAGAATTTTGTACTGCACTTTCAGATGCTAAAGAGTACCTTTGGATACCTTTGCAAGACATTTGGTTCTTTGACTACAGTCATACCTTCCCTGTAAGGGTAGATGACCTTTGAAATAACCTTTTTTTTCCCAGTTCAATTTCATACAGTTACAATGTTATTTGGAAGGTTTCTGATCTATCAAAAAAAACCCCACAATTTTACTATAGAAAAGTTTCTCATGCCTTATACTTTTAGTATATATTTTAAACTTTGCATTCTCTATATTTTAAGTAAGTGTTTAAAACTTTCTAGTGTCCTTTGATAATGTAGGTTCATTTGTTGGTTTTTGGGTTTTTTTCTGTGCTTCTGCAAAAGCAGCAGACAGCAAGACACCCAGGTAAGAGAGGGACTTCATCAAGCTATACAGACATATTAGAATTTTTTGCACTCTCTGTGGATGGTTTCCTAAAAGTTCTTCCCAAATTTACTGCATGGTATACAATTATTTTCAGGTGTTCATTCCTGCACAGCTTGTTCTGCAGATGTCAATAGCAAACATGTAAGATTTTACTCATCCCAAACTCGTTTAGATGGATATTGCTAAGTTATTATTTTTTGTAAATTTCTCAGTGTATTTCTTCTCTGCTTTCTACCTTCTGAAAGTCTGAGTGCTTTTCTAAAGATAAAAGATACACCACATAGAGGACCAAGACTGTGTCTGTCAAAGCAAAAAGCAATTACCATAAAATGTAATCATTAAGGAACAGTACAAACATACCTAACAAATAAATGCCCAGATGCCAATGAGACTGTGAAATTCTGCTGCCTGTGGACTAAGCAAAATATTTTTTGAAAGACAGATGAGAAAGGTGTGCATACATTGAGAGTTACTTATTGCCCAGAGGTTTGGCAAGTACAGAGCCAATTGTTTTACAGATGCTGATGCTTCCTTAGTCTGAATGAAGATAAATATTTCTGCTGGGTCCTAAAGGTTCAAAGGGGGAATATTTGCTGCACACAGGTATCAGAGATATGCATCCGCCATCCTCCTGCCCTCAGGGTGTACGTTTGATGATCACAGAGCCAGCCACCACATTTGAATCACTGCTGGAAGGTGAAAGTAGCCATTTCTTATCACCTCTGCAGAAGTTCTTGGGCATAAATTGCCTCAGACAAGAAAATTATGTTTAAGAGTTCTCAGACAGCATGATCCTCAATACTGAAAAGATAAAAACTATATACATCCTGAATGCATAGTTATAAAAATTAATTTAATTCTGGTCACCACTTTAAAGGTTTTCTCATACCTAGGGATGATATTAATGTCACTTTTTCAGAAAATGAGAGTAAATCCCATTAAATAGTGAGACTGAAACTACTTGATTAAATCAAATGGAATTTTGAAAGCTGGGATTATAGGGTCTCCAGCAATCATTAAGTTAAGGTAGGGGTCTAAACCTATTAGGGTATGTGACAAAAATCAACTGCCTACACACAAAGAAGCTCAGTATCACAACGGCAGGAGGGGCACCCTAAATAATACCCTGCTGAATTATTCTAAGGTGTCTCACAAGGGGCCATTGGCTCACCTAAGGCCCATCTGCAGAAATCAGAGGAGCACTGGGAGGCACAATGACAAGTTGGTACCCAAACTAAGGATTCCTGAGGACAAATGCTCCACAGAGGCTCCACCCAAGGCTGTCCCAGGAGAAGCTCAACCCCATTTTACAGACATGGAATCCATCATGAGGAGTTGTGGGGAATCACAGAATCACATAATAATTTAGGTTAAGACCTTCAAAATCATCGAGTTCAAGTTTTGGCCATCATCTTGTAAACATGACCATGGAATTAAGTGGCATATCCAATCATTTAATGAACCTTCAGGCATGGTGATTCAATCACTTCCCTGAGCAGCCCATTCTGATGCTTAACCACCCTTTCCATGAATAGATTCTTTGTGATGTCCAACATGAACTTCCCTTTGTGCAGTTTGAGGGCATGTCTTCTCATCCTGTTGCTCATTACCTGGGAGAAGAGATCGATCTCCACCTTGCTACAACCTCTTCCCAGTGGTGATAGAAAACCCATGAGTCTCCCTTTCTCCAGACTAAACAACCCCAGCTCCCTCAGCCTCTCCTCCCTTCACTTACTCCCTTCACCAACTCCATTGCCCTTCTCTGGATTTGTGCCAGCACCTCAGTATATTTCTTGAAGTGAAGGGCCCAAAACTGAACACAGTACACCAATGCTGAGTACAGCAGCACAATCACTTCCCTGGTCCTTCTGACCAAACTCTTTCTGATACAAAATCAAGCAGAAGCATCTCTTCAGATAACCATTCAGACTAATGGGGTTGTTACCCAGGGCTGTGAGATCTAGAGGTTTCCCAGTGGAGTAAAATCAATTCAGCATGACACAGGACTTATTATGGGATATTTAGAGAAGGAAAGGAATGAGGAGGAACAAAAGGGAGGGATTTATGTGACTTTGGGAGGAAGCAGTGTGAGTAGAGAGCAAAGGGAATAAAAAGGGCTGTTTGTTTGCCTGGCTATGTCTTGCGCACAACCACCACACTTCATCCTATCTTCTTACTGCATTCCTTTCCAATTCCTTTTTGCGTGAGAGTTCTCTACTTGATCTGTGTATGTGGGCACGGGAAAGGAGGAGAGGGTTTTATGGTGATGTGCATGCAGCAACTGGAGCCAGACCAGGAGACACAAATATGTCTGTGATGCAACAAGAGGAACAAGTACTGCTGTGCAAGAAATGTGGGATCTCTAGCAATGGTCAAACCAAAGTAGCTGGGAAGAAATGGATGGATGGGTCTCTGAAAGTCATCCTTTGTGTCTGGATGAGAGCACAGGGAGACTAACTATGGGAATCAGAGAAGTCCTTATCAATTGTGTGTTTTTCTGCAATGGTCTATATCAGCAAAAGGAATGGGACTGCAGTCTTGGGGGCTTGAATGTCCAGATGCCAGCATCTGGTGAGATTGGGGTCCAGGAACAGCTGCTAGACAGTGTCAGAGCCCAGCTGTTGGAAAGATCCACACTGCACCTATGTATGTGTATACTCTCACCAGTGGACCCCCATCTCACTCTGCCAGAGGGGGAAGAAGGATGAGGCCATTGGTGCTGTCTGTGTTTTTGTGTCTGATGTGTGTGTGTGTCTGATCTGTCTGCCCGTGTATACATGGATATATATGGTGTATGAGTGTGTGCCCGCTGAGAACACATCTGCAGCCTCACTGCTGGTCAGACCTGGGGATACTGGAGTAGCATCTGCCTCACCTCTCTTCGGCTGCTGAATATATTTTCCTCTAACAGAAACTACACTACGAAGATAAATCAAAGAAAAACAACAGAGGTAAAGAAAAAGCATTGGGAACCAGAGCCTTTGATGCTCTTTCACTCAACCCTGACTCATATGTTCTTATTTTCTATCAAGGATTTTATTCTTGCATTTACATCTTCAGAAATGACAGATAACACAGTATGTCAGGTCCCCATAATCCCCTTTGTTTGGTATCTCTTGTAGCTTACACAAAATTGTTTTGTAGAGAAATGTTAGGGCAGAAATACTCCACACACATCTGTGAAAAAAAGACCAAACAGTATTTAGCTTCCCGTTACTAAGTTACTGAAAAATTCCAAACAGAAGGAGACAAGCAAAAATTACACTTCTAAAGAAAGATACCCTTAAGTTTTTCAAAGTTGCAAAGAACTCGTCTCTACTAGGAAGAAAGTGTGTTTAGACATCAAGAATTTCCACTCCCTACTGCACCACCCCCCTGCAATCTAGACATTATCTAAATCATCTAACAGCTTAATTTAACTGATTTTTGGTCCAAACTAGGAAGGTCTTATTTTGATGAATGAGTCCCAGAATCAAGGCATGGACACTAGAATTTGATTTTATTTTCTATTTCATCTCTTCTTTGCCATGTTCTGGGTCATGGCAACACAACAGCTGAAAAACTCATGGAACATCTCACGACACGCAACTTATAGTCACAGATGTTAAAATATTAGAGCAGCTCTCAGAGGCAGACTGATGTATCATAGACTTCTTTTCTTAAAAACATTTTGAAATGAAAATTCACAGAAGTAGTAATTACATGTTGTGTTTGTAGCAGGAACACGGAGATCCTTCAGAGTTGCAGGGCATAGAGCTGTGTCATGTTGGCACCAGGAGTGCGCTCCAGAGCAAGCTTGCTTTCATCTGCTCAGCTGCAAGGCACTTTGTGTCCCTTAATCTCGGGACCTGTGTATGGCGCTCTGGTCCCCTGTCATCCAGCAGCTACACTGATACTGCTAATCACTGTCAGGGTGCAGATTCTTATGCACAGACATTGTGTGCAGGAGCAGAGTCCTACATGGTTACGGGTGGTAAACCCATGCTAAGCTTCATGCATTCAGCTAAATCTTCTTTAACCTTTTTGCCCTCCTCAACAACAAAGTTAAAAATTGATCTCTTTGGGGAGTCTTTCACTGAATTCCTAGACTAGGAATCAGCGGAAACACATTACAAAGAGAAACTGAAGAGTCTGCTGTCTCCTGTCTCAGACAATACAACTATTTTTGTGCAGCGTTAGAAAGAATTCGCATTCCTCTAAATGAAAATAATGAACGAGATGAAGAGGTCTTTCAGCTGCAGGATTGCTGAAGATTGTTTCAGTTATAATAAAATTATGAAATCTGTGCCTTTTGGCTTACTTATAAACCTATTCTGACCATGAAAAGAACAAGAGAGAGTAAAGTCAGATCCATGACAGCATAACTAGGTCTACACTAAATGCACCCTTAATATGCTGCCTTCCTCTATTGGAGCTGTAGAAAGAACCCTCTTGCTTTTGATAAAAAATAGTACTTACACGAGTAAACTTACCACGTGAAGAGACAAGATATGCATGGAATAATATTAGCTCTGTTTTATAGGTATAAAATCCAGCACAAGGGACTTTTTTCCATCTGTACACCATGCCTAAGACAAAAATCTCATTTGCTTCAGCCTGCAGATTCATCTGCTTTCTCCTGAGACAGAAAGGTGTAGAGGTTTTTGTGATCTTTTCCAGTTCTTCTGATTTGGCCCAGAGTACTTCCATGAGCTTCTTTTGGATCAGAACATCTCCAGCATATGTCTCACACACCAGACAGAAGCTCAAAGGTACTGTTTAGCCAAGACAATCGCTGAGCAATTTATCAGATTGGAAAATATGTATTGGAGTGTATTTAGGATTTTGTAAAATGACACTGCAATCTCAACTAAAACTCTATGAAATAAAGTCCAATATATTACTGTTCTGGAGAATAATGACTCTATATCAACTAGAGCTAAGAGTATAATTTATCAACATTAGCCTTGATGGGGCAGCCAGTGCAGTGTGATTGATTTAAATGTGTATATTTTTAATGTTTTGAACAGGTGGCTAACTTAAAACAACAGTTTAAACTTTTATAGCATCTTATCATGCTGAGGCAGCTCATGGTGTTTTACAATGACATTAAAATTAAAATTTAATCTATCCTGCAGAGTTAATAATTAGCTAATGTCAGTTAAAAGTCAATGAAAACAAATCAGTCTTAAACAAAGGCTGAAAAAATGGAGAAAGCAGGGATCTCCTGATGTCAAGAGGCAATGAGTTCTGCCAAGGAGATGCATGGCAGTGAAAAGAGCAAGCATCCTAAGTGACATTTCGGAAGGGGCTAAAATTTTAAAAGATTAGTTTTGATCCTGGCTGTCGGGCCTTTTTATTGCTTCATTCCCTTTTTGATTTATAACACTGTAACAGTCCTTGGGGATGGGCTCAAGAGGTAGGTGGTCTATCCTACAGCAGATGAATGCAGGCACTGGGATTCTGCTTTTATTCTCTATCCCAATGCATTCCACATTTGTTTCTGCAAAGTAACGCAGTGACACAGACATAAAGATTCCTCAACATCTCAGAGCCAGTTACTTGGATTTGAATTCCTTCAGTCTAAATCCCACTTAAACAGTAGAAACACCATTCCCCAACCTCTATGTTTTACAAGAAACAGGTGCCTGTTATTTTGAAAGGAGGGACATGTTGCATTAGTGCTGGAGAGGTTTCTGAGTTGTAAACCTGGTCTGATGTAAGTGCAGGATTTAAGTCTTGACCTTCTCTATTATATAAATCTTGCACAGCATGCTGTCTGTTCTGAAACCTGTCTAATCCTCCTTGTGCATTGTATAGAGAGTCAAGGTATTTTACTAAAGGCTATGGATTGTATTTAAGAAAGGAGTTTTGTTTCTGCTTTGAACTAGTCATTGGCGATGCACACCATTCTCTGTAAACTATGTGAGATCCTAGGAAACTAGTTTACTTTACATCCCCAAGAATGTGTTGTGAAAGTTGGTGTTACAAGGTCTCCTTGCAATCTAGCCTTCCAATCAAGTGCCTTTTCCTTTACCACTTGTAAAAAAAAAGGAATTACAGTGATTTCATTCCTTATTGGTCTGATTCTTACTCTCATTGGAGCAACTGTCTACTGCCTGCATGAAGCCAGTTAGTTACCTTTAGACTTGGTTAAAACTTCAAGGAAAAGGTGAAAACATAGCATGTTATCCTGCATTTGGTATCTTAATCCAGCTAACAGCCACAATGAGAGATGGCAGTATGGTTACTTGCATGTATATTCCCAGAACATCTGGAAAGTTTGCTTTTACTCCTTGAAGTTATGTGTAGTTATGGCCTAATGAAACCATCACAGGTGTGCTACGGATCTGTCAAGTCTCAAGCACTGCAGGTGTAACTCATAGAGCTGACTCGCACTCTCACATTCTTCTGTGGCTCTGGCTGCAGCTTTGCATGAATGGCAGTATAAAGCATGACCAGATGCTGCTGTTCACCAAGAATGGAGACAGCCAGATAAATGAGGATGCTGTCAACTCATGGAGGTGCAGGTTTAAAGCCCCCCATGTCCTTCTGCTGCAGGTTACTGCCATACTACTTTTCTTGGCCAGAAGTAAGGATATGTTTCAAGCACATGTACAGAGAAATTTGGGAAATGCTCTGTACTTACAAATTCTAAAATTCCACCATAACTCATCACATAGGTGTATGTTAGACAAGAAACAACTGTGGAAAACCCTTGATTTCTAATTTTTCAGCAAAGTTGCAAATATATGAGTATCTTATTGGTTAGTGCATATATTAGTGGGAAAATATATGCAAAAGTATGTGCTGAAGAAACAGCTCTCTGATTCTTGTCAAGCTGTCAATATGGACATTAGTATTGTAAAATCTGGGCACCCTGTAGGGTTTTTATATGTAATTCCAAATACCTAGTTAGTATTATAAAAATTAACTGATAATAAGTTCAGTTAGGTCAAGAGAGGAATTGTATCTGTGAAGTGTCTGATGGCAAGATCTTTGCAAAAGGAGACAGTTATTGAAGAGAAAATCAAAGAAGATACATGAATGCATAATTAAGGGGTGACAGAGGTCAGGAATTAACACTTGGACATTAGTATTTCTTTCCTCAGGACAGGACAGAAGAATCAGAAGAGAATTTAAGTTCAAATCTGACACAGTAAGAGGACAAAGGTAGTTAATTTCAATTGTGCTTTAAAATTATTTTAATATGCATATTATGCATTTTATTGCTTTTGTTTCATTCATCAGTGAACTGAAAAGATACAACTATGTATTTATCACTAAAACATTTACAGAGCAAATGATTTTTCTATGTGATAATTACAAGGACAAAATAAGTCTTAACATATTAAATGCCTTAAGTATTATTTGCAGGTACTTGTAGTTTGGAAAGACATGTATAGTAGGAGAGATTGTTATAATTTAAAATGCTTATTAAATGTCAGTAGTTCTAATAAGTGATTGATATCTAATTAATGTGTCATATGTGATAATTTTTAAATGTTAATTAATGCCTAAAGACTTAATAAGTGCTGCTTGACCTATTAATTATGTTAGACAAAAACTTATGGTAATTGTTTCCTAAATGAAATGCTTAAATAAAGTGTTTAAAGTGTTGCCATATGATGCTAACGTCGTGGCAATCTGATTATATATATATATATATAAGGCTGTTGTTGGAGTGGCTTCTACCATCTCAGAGAATCCAAGAAGTCCCAAGCCAGCAGAAGCACGCTGGTGGGACAGTTAAAGCCCCCTTGACGTTTCTTCTGTCCCAAAACCATGGTAACCTTTGTATGTTAATCCCCCTAGGTTGGTTGGTTTCAACATGATCCCTCGCTCCTCCCCTCCCTTCTCCCCATTGGATTGTTGTATCTTCCCACCTTCTCTCCAACCCTATTGGCCCAAAAGGCTATATCCTTGTGTCCCCAGCCTCCCCACTCCCTCTTTCGCCTCTGGATGATTCGAGAATAAAACCATCAGAATTCTATGTGATTGAGCCCTCTGACATTCGTTATCCTGAGGACGCACGAGCTGTCTGGCTCTCAGGTGTGTGTGTTTGTGCTTTCCAACAACACCGGTGAGATAAAAGTCTCCTTGCACGGTACCAGACCGTACTGGCTGAAGTGGTTCAATATCAGAGACCCACTCAGAATACACAGGGACCTATCCCACCCCACCATTGCCCGAATGTGGCAGGCTGTGATTCAGGGATAACCTTTGAACTCCACATATTTATGTAAAACAGAGCTGCATATTTCCCGTTTCATTGAAAGATTTATTGCCCTGTTCATTCTCTTGGAAGTGAGAAATGAATACTCTGGGCTAGACCCTGCCGTAATTTAGCCACCCACTGCAGAAGTGTTGCCTCTCATGCCTATCAGCATGGATCTGTCTCCGGTGGTACTCTGCCTGATGTCTCGCTCTGGTTATCTCCTGAGAAGGCTGGCAATGGCTATCCATTCTGGGGTCCATCCTCCCCTCAGAGACAGCCAGGGGCTAAGAAAGATGCTGTCATTAAGCAAAGAGATGGAGACAAAATATGGTCCAGTGATTACTGATGATAAAGGATGGAGGACTGCTCCATGGATTTCCAAGTGGCTGGAACAAAGCCATGCCATTCTTTTAAAGATGCTATGTCCTATTATTTCTTGCTCCCTCTTTAACACAAGCATAGCATCTTCTTCCCACATGAGTATTTGGAAATTTAAATCATTAAACATTTTAAGGTGCTCATATCCTCTGATAGATGTTTCTTTATATTCTGATCACAGTTTCTTTATAACTGGGGATGAATAAAGTGATTACTGTTAGCAGAGTATTCATGGAAAACTTGTGAGTCTTCTCAGAATTATATTTATAATGTTTATATATGCATATACAATCAACTGGATTAATAATAAGATATGTATGTATCTATCTATATATATATAAATTTACTTGATGCATAACTTACGAAAATTTCATCTTTGGGTCTAAAATTTAATAGAAAAGGAGTCCTAATTTTAACTTTATTTTAAAACAACTTTATCTGGAATTTTTATTTTAAAAAATTGAGAGTAATTTTTAAGAACAGTTCCTGGGTTTTGGAGGACTATATTTTTCAGGTACTTGTTTGGTCAACTGATGTTTTAAATGAAAAAAAAAAAAAATTAAAATATTTGTCTAATATGTCTAATGTTCAAGATAAATTCCATGTTATTACCTCTGCTTCTTTCACATCCCCTCTGCTATCATGTGTGTTCTCTATCATTCCCATGTATGTTTCGATGGAGCCATTTCAACTAACTCTTTCCGAGGATTCTGTCTCAGAAAGCTCTTTGCAGAAAAATATTCAGATGAGCTACCAGGAATAGTTTATCTTCCTCAAATTTTAAGCTCAAAGAAGAGCAGTTTCCTGTGTGGATGCCATCTTTCATTATTTCTGGAATGCGCTAAAAGAGTATACGCTTTGGAGCCAATACTCTGCTATTCTGACTTGTGTATTCAGGCACCATGCCCTTGCTTAAAATGGTCTGACCCTAAATATCCACCAGTGGTCAGTATCTGCAGTAGAAAATCAGGCTGTGATTGAACAAAATGTGGTCTTCTATAGAATGGTAATTTCTCACCTTTTGTAGCATAACAGGACATATATTGGATGATGAGGGGGAAAGATTAGTTATAAAAGCTTTCTAAGTGTACAAAAGATCTTTATTTACCTTATTATTATACTGCAAGATAATTTTTTACAATCATAGTTCTTTGAAAATATTTTGTTTCCTAGAGTCTTACTGTAGTTTGGCTTTCATACAAATTTCCCTTTGTCTACAGTTTCTTCATAATTATCCTTGATATAATACCCCTTGGTGTTCAGTATACCTTATTGTCAAAGACAATATTGTAAAGAGGAAGGAAGGAAGGAAGGAAGGAAGGAAGGAAGGAAGGAAGGAAGGAAGGAAGGAAGGGAGGGAGGGAGGAAGGAAGGGGAAAGGTAAACTGAAGCCTTTTCAGCCAAAAAGTAATAGAGATTAATTTCAACCACACATAAAACCTGTGTGATTGAGTAGAGTCTGACTCATGAATAAATTTACCTAAGTTAAAAACTAACACCTCTGAACAATTTTATATTCTTTAACCCATTAATCAGTTTTTTAGAGAGAACAGTGAAATTAATTTCTGTCACAGGTGTGGAGAATGATCAGAACTTTTTGCAATTTTAGCAAAGACTAGGTTTCTCACATTTATTGTCTCCCTGAGAGAAACGTGGAGGTGTCAGTGATTTTCATGGCAAAGTACTGCAATCAGGAGTCTCTGCTGACCATCATCAGCTACAAGTTAGTAATGGAAGAAAACAATTCCCTGGGTCACTAAAGAAAAAAAAAAACCCCTCATTCATTTAAGGTAAGAATGATTTATGATCTTGAGGTTCCTGGTGTCCATGTGAGTTGTACAAGTTGAAGAAGTAGCTCCATTTAAATTCTTGAGTTTCTTTTGGATAGATTTGATCTAAATTAGGTAAGAATTAGAACCCCTAACAAAGTATTCTCTATGGTGATATGGATTGAAAGAAGGTTTTCTCAGGGTCCCTGCTTAGTGAATAGACAAACTCCTCCAGCTGGTAGAAAAGAATAGAATACAAACATAGTCTGTGAAAGGAAAAGAAAGATCAGGTAGAGTGTTTTTCCCACAGCTAACTAAAACTAGTAAAATAAAGAAGTAATCAAGCTTGTGTATCTGTCCCCTATAGTTTTTTACAGCCCAGAACTGCCACAAAGGCTGGACACAGTCATGCAGTGCCACCTCTCTGCAAGGATAACTTGCCCCTGATTTCTTTGTACTACTGTGTGCAGATATTTAGGTTAACTCGCACCTTCACACTGCATTCCAGGAGGCAGCAGTTATGCAGGCCAGGGTGTGAGCATGTTTCATAGGAAATGCTTAGGTACAGGAGGGCCAGAATAACACAAGCCACTGTGTAACTCCAAAGAAGGTAAAGAAATACTGTGGGATGTCTGGATATTAAAATCTTCACAGAGATTCTGATATATGAATGGAAGTAGCAATAACATAGTGGGCAAAGGAAAAATGCCACTATGAGAAACGGTGAACTTTTCCTTTTCCCTTCCTTATTAGGTTTCCCTCCTCCATTGAAAACCAATAGCATGTTTAACAACTGTGACTCTGGTTCACATCTGGGCCCATAAGTGTATTTCAAGAAATGAACTAGTCTAATTTAAATGCTATGTGCCACTTTAAATGACATGCATTTTGGCTCATGACTGTAATAAATAATAATTATTGGTTTGTTTTCTTAGTGGGACACTAATGTTGGAATGGAATTTTGGGCTGAACATGTTGATAAAAACACTGTTCAGTGATTTTGCTGATGACTGTTTCGGTGTTCATAATTTTTCAAGTGTACTACATAATAAAGCTGGTCTGAAAGCTTTGTGTGTCTATTGGATACATGTGAAGTTACTTGAAAATAGGGCAAATTATGTCTAGTTTGTGGCTTATAAACAGTGGAAGGGTGAAGATAACCATTCTGATATTCCCAATTGAACTGCACAGCCTATCTGATAGGTACTATGTGTGCAACTTAAAGATGAGTTAGTTGGTAAACTCAGCAGATTTGGGATAACTTGAACTGTTAGCATCAGGTAAATGAGTCAGCAATATTGGACTGTTGGCAGTCAAGAGGAAAGCATAATCCTTAGGAAGTCATAATGAAAAATATTTCCAGTCTTCCTTTGGCAGTCTGGGACTCCTCAAGTCATTTTGGGAGAAAATAAAAAAGCTTGAGGGTCATAGCAGAGATGTAAATATCATTTTCCAAATGGTAGAACTAAATAAATTTGAAGTGGAAATATTAGAAATCAGTGGAATAGCTGTTTGTATGTAGATGGTCTAAGGATTTACTGTGTGATAAGTAAAAAATGCATAATTGGGTAAAAGTCTCTACCAGCAAAGTGGGCAAGGAAAAAGACAATCAGGTGTCTTTATTATACTGGTCAATCTAGCACATATAACTGGCAAGTAAGTAGATGACACTGACTATCTTAAGATTAATATCATTTGGTTTAGGGTTTTGTGCATTAAGAATTCATAGGCTTCATTTCTGTTTTGGTTTGGTTTGGTTTTGTTTGGTTGGTTTTTGGTTTTGGTTGTTTTTGTTTCTTTCTTTCTTTAGTTTGTTTTTTTGGATTGAATTTAAACCCTGAGGGATGTAGCATAGAAATATCTCTGTATGCTTTCTGCTGCCTAACTTCTTGGAGTAACATACAGAACATGATGAGCACAGACAGAAACACATAAAGCAGAGGCTATCTTTGTACAGAAGGTGACCAACCTGTATCTGGATATATGTACTGTCTGTGTTATAGAAGGCACATGACAAATTTTGAATTCAAGTAAGACATAAAAGTTTTAGACCTTCTTCACTAACTTACAGAACCTAGTACAAGTAAGGTGTCATGGAAAGGAGCTTGCTCCTCATAGTTCCAGATGAGGTTAAAATACACAACATAAAATTACATATGTTACTCCTGAAATATTTACAAATATTTAGGTTTTGCAGTCTTAAAGGATTCAGATATATTTTCCTGGCCGAATTCACCAAAGACTTTAGGAGGCTTTAGCTTCAGCTTTGGGATCTTAAAAATATTAGTGGAATTTTGAAACATCCTTTTACTAAGAGTTACCTTTTTTTCCCCCATCAATACTTGTAACTGAGTATTAGTAAAAACAATAAAAAAAAAAAAAAAAGAAAGAAAGTGCTAGAAAGAGAAGGAGAGAAGAGGGCATCTTAAGTGACCCTAGTTTTTTACTTTGGAAATGAAGTTTTCAACACCAGAGATACATTTATAAAAACATTGATATTACGGGAAGGAGCGAGAGGGAAGGAATGAAGAGATTAGGACATCCACAGATATTGTAGCAAAAATATATTTTAAAAGTATAAAAAACTTCATGTAATAGTTGCTTCCTTTATGGCTCTATCCTCTTGTGAAATGCATTCTTAAACACAACACGTGGCTGATTCTAACCTATGTGGAAATCATGCAGGTCATTCCCTTACATATATACAAACCTACCAGGATCTAATACAATTTCAGAATCAGAAAACCTGCTTCTGTGCACCTGTTTCAACTTCGTATTCCTGGCCCACCTGCAGTTCACCAGATGTTCTGGTATTTCATTGCTTGCATGTCTCTATGTGTATTTGATTGTGTTTACCAAAGAAAATGTTTTAAATAAAGTTATTGGAGACATTTATTTATTTCCCTGCTGAGTGACAAACCAGACCAGAGATTTGAAACAGATTTTAATCATACTCCTTCCTAGAAGTGATAAAAAGAAAAACTTAATGTTAATAAGGAAATAAATGAGCCAATATTGTGTGCAACATAATATAAAAATTTACCAGTGTCCTGTGGCTTCTCAAAATTCATATTTCATTGCCTTTACATAAAGTAAGAAATCAATAAACAAGGAAATAAAATTGATATCAACTTTTACAATTTGAAACTGTGGAGTTATATTCCTGAAAATTTCCTGAAAGAATAGAGAAAATGCTCAATGAGATACTATATGAAAATGGGACAAATAGAAGAAAGGGTCTGGTATGCCTTAGGGTGCTAGAAAATGTATGATGAACTAGTTATATCAATATGCATGTGATTTTCTATGGAGGTTGGAGTTGCTCTTTTAAAAAACCTTCTGGCTAGTAATTTTAATTTAGATTGCTACCTTAAAGGGAATATTATAAATAATTACAGATCACAGTTAGATCCCAGATAAGTGTTATGCCTAGTACCACTAGGCATAAATATATTGTATAAAAGTGTTAAGAACTTTTTAAGTCAATGAAGTCCAGATTGTCAATTACTTGCATTGTAGGCATGTTGGAACACAGTGCTCCAAACAAATACACCGAAACTATGTTACTTATGTTAATATCTTGCCAGCTGCTACCCTTTCACAAAAGAAAGTACAGAAACCTCACTTATGTTAATATATCCTTTTCTTTTAAGTGACCCTTGTTCTGTACCCACTGAGTGTTGATAAAAAAAAAAAACAAACTCAAGGGATCTGTTCACACTTTTGAGACTTAAATTTGTTCAGCAATTCCAGAATGTCCTTACTTCACACATGAGTATATCAGATAGATAGGACTTTCTAAACATAACAAAACAAGTAATGTCAATACATTGATGGGCTACTGTTAACACTACCATACTATTCAGGGTCACATCTATTTATGTCTATATCTATTCCTGACAGACAAAGTCCAGAAAAATGTGTGAGATACATGTCTCTCACATCAAGACTTGTACTGTTGAAAAGATCAGAAATATTGTAACTCTAGTGCTTGAGTTTGTTTGCAAATTGACCTGAAAGCTCCATGTAATAGAATAAATAATCCTGTGTCCTATATTCACTATGCATATTTGCTGCCATGTCCAGCCCAAGGCAAAAGGCAGACAATGCTTTTTGCATATCCTTCAGAAAATTTTGCCCACCTATTCAAGAAGTGTAATTGTTTGGGGTTTACTCTCAGTGGGTTTTGTTGCTAAGAACTAACAGATTTATCTACTGGATACTGCATATTTCATATCTGACAAAGGTACCTGAAGTGTCTGCTGTCAATTTCTTTTGTCACTGTTTCTGTATCATCATGCTGTTTCTGCCAGCATGCTGACAAGAAAAATAATTTCCTATTTATTGCAAAACAGAAATCACTGAAACAATCACTCTAGTCAGTATGTGGTGCAAGTGCAAACAAAAAACAAGGCACTGTTGTTGACATTAATTGCAGTACATCTACAGGATCCTTTCAGCAGAAATTCTTATTTTTTCCTTGTTCTCCCTGAACTGTCTTAATTGTCCAGATATTCAGACTGGAATGTTCAGAGCTCATTGAGAAAGCTCTGCTGTAACAGGTGGCCACCCAGCACCCTTGTCCACATTCCAGCCCCCCTTGCTCACCCCATGGGTCCCTAACTCATTGGCTGGTTGTTGGAGGTTGAGGGGTGTGGAATTTCCCCCCATCCCTGGTGCTAGGTTACTAATGGTTGGATACTTAAGGACTATTAACTCCTTTTGTAAGATACAAAAGAGCTAGCTGGGGGTGGGGAGGAGAGGGCAGATGTGATCATCAGAGAAGGCACTCGACCACCGGCAACAGGGGAGGCAGCAGGGGGAACTGTGGGCTCCTTGCTACAGTGGCAGAAAGGTTTTTCAGATCTGCGCTGTTTTTCTTCTCATTGGTGAGTGAGCTTTCGTCTGGGAAGGGGACGTTCCTGGATGGCACATCCTCCTAGCTGTGCTGACAGTTTTCTGCACAAGGGGGCTGGCAGCTGTTGCCCTGCGTTCTCCCTGTCAGAGCACTGTCACGGCTGGGGAGTCCCTGCCACCTTCTGCTGGCAAGCCCGGCTGGGCTCGTCTCTGCCACCCCTGCTCCCTGCTTTGAGCTATCCATGTCCGCCTGCCCTGCCCATCCTGGTGCGGCACCTGCCTGCCTCCTGATCCACCGTCACGACCCACACCCACAGAGCTGACCGCGCCACAGCGCCCCCTGCAGCTGCGCGGGAGTCATCGCACCTGCCCTGCCTGGCCGGGAGCCCGACAGTGCCCCTGCTGGCTGTGACCGGAACTGCACCAAACGGGAAAACGCTTGGCAGTCCAGAGACTTCTGTCACCGCATCTTCTGGTTTTTGTTTGTTTGTTTGTTTGTTTGTTATTGCCACTGTTGTTGATTGTTTGCCTTACTATAGATACTAGTAAAGAACTGTTATTCCTTTCCCCATATCTTTGCCTGAAAGCCCTTGATTCCAAAGTTATAATAATTCGGAGGGAAGGGGGTTCAAATTTGTGGGTTCTAAGGGAGGTTCCCCCCTTCCTTAGCAGACACCTGTCTTCAAACCAAGACACTGGTCCCATTGGGTACTCTGCACCCACTCAGCACTCACACACTCAGCTCTTGGACACCCCAAACTCATGGGTTTTTCCAAATGCCACTGTGGGCCCTCTGCCCACCTGATAACTCAGCCCTGATATAAGGCACCTACAATCACTTTTAAAGTTTTTTAACATTTACAGATGCCTATTTTACTCCTCGCTGGTTATTCGAGCTCAAAGTTTCATGTTGAATTACATATACATATCTATGGACATAAATTTAAATTCATTAGGGAAAAATATAAACACACAGAGTGCCCTTCCACAACTACCACCCTTACAACTCCCACATACAGGGACTTATGTGTTGATCTCCAGAGTCATTGGCATACAGAACTGTGATCCCTGTCACCCATGGCTGTTTTTCCATATCCTAGAACCTAGACCTTGCATTACTCATGCGTAGGATAGAAAGTGAAATTACAAAGAAAATGGTGAAGAAAAACCTTAAGAAGAATTACAGAGTAGACTGCATTGGTCAAGCAGAAGGCTCAGGCAGATGACTACTGACCAGTGCCTACTTATATATTATAAACCCTTTTTTTCCTTCCTCCTATTCTTCCATGCCTTTTTCCTTCCCTGATGGTTTCCTTTTCCTTACATATGATCCTTCCCCTATGAGCTCCCTAATGGTTTTGCATAGTTCTGCTGATCCCCCTGAAATATCCATCCTGTTTATTTTGTTCCCCTCTTCTCATCGCTTGCAATGCCTGTATTAACCTTCTACAAAGTTTTACCCATACCTTTTTAATGACTCATCAATTAGTGCTTGAGAAGTTTTGATACAATTTATCATCTCCTTTAGTTGTTTGCTTACCATGTGTCTGTGTGTCTTCTTTATGGCTTTCTTCTTTTATCATTCCCTGAAAAACTTCTTTATCTGATTACATTAATGAACCTGTATTGGGTTTGCATGGCAAGGTTTTGGTAGTGAGGGGTACAGGGTGGTTTCTGTAAGAAGATACCAGAAGCTTCCCCTGAGAGCCATTGCCAGGTGGGTCCAAGACAAATCTGCCACTGGCCAAAGCCAAGCCCATCAGCAGTGATGGGATAGCCTCTGAGATAATGGAGTTAACAAGGGGGAAAAACCTGTGCAACACCAACTGAGACCCCTGACAGAGGAGTGGGAATGTGTGTGAGAAGCAGCCCTACAGACACCCAGGTCAGTGCAGAAGAAGGAGAAGGAGGTGCTCCAGGCTCTGGAGCAGAGATTCCCCAGCAGCACATGATGAAGGCCATGTGAGGACTGTGCCCCTGCAACCCATGGACATCCATGATGGAGCAGAAGTCCACCTGTAGGCCATGGAAAACCCCACAGTGGAGCCTGAAGGAGGCTATGTCCTTGTGGACTCCTGAAAGTACCTACGGACCCAAGCAGACAGGAGCCCACAGGAGAGCAGCAGCCAGTTCCTGAGGGACTGCACCCCATGAGAGAGACCCACACTAGGACAGTTTGTGAAGAACTGCAGCCCATGGGAAGGACTCACATTGGAGAATTTTGTGAAGGACTGTCTCATCTGGGAGGGATCCCATGCAGAAAGAGGGAAGAGTGTGAGGAGTCCTCCTGCTGAGGAGGAAGGAGCAGCAGACACAACATGTGAGACAACTGCCCCCATTCCCTGTCCCCTTGTGGTGCTGCAAGGAAGGAGGAGATAGAGATTTCAGGAGTGAATTTAAGAAAGGAAGGGTGAGAGAAAGGCATTTTAACCTTTAGTTTTACATTTCTCATTGCCCTACTCTGTTTTGATTTGTAATAAATTGAACTGATTTCCCCAAGTTGAGTCTGGATTGCTGAGCAGTAAGACTGAGAGTGCACAAAGTTGAACAAACCTTGATTTTCTGTGATTGTGTGCATGAAACCTAATTCTCTTTAACTCTTCTTCTTCTTCGTATTACTTTTTTATTTTTGGTGGCTCTCCTCTGGATTTATTCAAGCATGCCAACGTCATTTGTTAATACTAGCAGATAATTTTAACCTTATGATTCAAATGTGCATGGAAATTCTCTTAGTTCTTTTAACAATATTTTAAAAATTTCAGATCCACTTAATTGAATTACAAAGCACATGGACCACAGTGTCGACCCTAAATTCTGTTGTTCTTCATCCAGAAAGGCTTTTTTTTTTAGTTTCCATATCTGGCTTTTGCACATAAAAATTAATTTAAAATCTTTCACTGTATGTCTTTTTAAAATCCTGTGGCTTTTGTTGTTGTTGACATGAAGATCAGTAACATCTCAGAAAATATTTGTTTTCCCCATCTCTGCTCTGCTACTTATATCATGGATAGGCAACTATGCTGGCTGCAGATTCAAGGTGATTTATAGTGTCAATGCATTACCCAAAGTTCTCACGCCATTGAACTACTATTTCCACATAGCATAGTGTTCACTTGGGTTTTGAAAGCAATTTAGATGACAGGTGCAGGTTCTCTGCACTGTGCCCCATAGTGTGTGCAAACATAGCCTTAGGAAATATTCCCATAGTTCTAAAATAACAGTATAAGGATCAGAAGAGATGTAGCAAGTTTCAGTCTTTCCTCATTGCTTATTTAAGAATAAAAAATATTATGTTAGAAGAATCCATAATAAAGAACATTTAGGATACAAAAAGCTTTTAGGTATTTGGGATTTGACTCTGCTGTATGACTAGTGCCATAATGAGACCTTGATCCACTGAAAATTCTGTGAATCAACTTCATTTAGAGACATGTAAATTTAATGAATGAATGCAGGTGTTCAAATGAAAAAAAAAAAGTCTAAGCTCAAGTTATCATTCATAAGAACTACAGTTTGATTCATTTGGGTAAACACAGGCGAGTAGTACAGGGTATCTAAGGCATAGGACCAGCAGAGAGGATTGTTGAAGAACTGTGCCTGTCTGGAGCATAGTAAGATGCCAGCTGGGAAAGTCTATGACATTTAAATAACCCTACAAGTTTAGACATACGACTCAACATTTTTTTGTTAGTTTATTTTGTCAGTCATCAGAAACACTTTTTAGGTTCTGTTGGCACAAAGTCCATTCAAGGCCTAAAATTTGACCTTTTATGTAATAGCATGATTCCAGCTGATTATTTTGCATGAGAAAGTGTTTTAGGCCGGGCTGTTGCTTGTTGCTCAGTGAAAGCGTAGAGCTCTCTTACTGCTGCCATCCTGCCCTGCCTGGCTTTGGCCCGATCTGCTGTCGTGGGGTTTCGATGCCCACACGAGCCAGTGATGGTGTTTTAGGTAACTGAGGTTCTGTGCCTCAGTTTCCCTGTCTGATCCAAGGGCCGTTAGCATCAGGCAGTTTCTTGGCAGAGGCGAAGATAAGGAGGAAAGAGTGGACTCTCTTTTGCTGCATTCCAAGTTTATTTCTCTGCCCCATAGGAGCAGAGAGATTTTTTCTTGAAGGGAAACTGGGCAGAGAGACCGTTTGTTGCTCTCTGGTTGTTGCTTTTAAGGGGTTACAAATTCGGGGATGGTACAATATAATTATCCAATCAGGAATTGATGACACATGACATGAAACCAATAGGAATATCTCAGGTGAGGTGCAAAATCAAACTGGCTAATAACAATACAGCTGGAGGGAATTTCCACGCAGGCCTGCCACAGAGTCTGAGGTAATGTGATGGACAGGCAGGGAGTAGATGTAGCTATGCTGCAGACTCTTCTTTGGATCCACCCTCAGGGAGAGAATCTTGTGAGGGGAAATCAACCCATCCAGAGCTGTTTACCCCGAACATGGGCTGCACCATAGCAACAAGAAAGTGTCAGGAAGTTAGCATCATCTATTCAGGACTAAGCTTTGAATAGCCCTGAAGATGTACTAGGAAGAGAATAATGAAATACCTGAAAAAAAAGTTGAAGACAACTGAGAAATTTACCACTTTTACAGAAGGCGGAGTCTTCATAGGGTAATAATTCATGTTGGAAGGGTTTCCAGGAATTCTCTATTTCAACATACTGTTCAAAACTGGGTCATCTGTGAGATCTAATCATGTGGCTGGCTCTACATTTAAGTCTTAAAAATCTCCAGGGATGGTAACTGCAGAACCTCTGGGCAACCTGCTCCATGGCTGGGCTGTCCTCAGGGTAAAAAGGGTTTTTTTTTACACCCAGTCTGAACACTATTTATTTCAACTTGTCTGTTGGCTCCTATCACCCAGTGCTGTGAAGGGCCTGTCTTTGTGTTCTCACTAACCTCTCTGTGGCTATGGAAGGGGAGCTATTAGATCTTCTCCAAAGCCATCTTCTCTAGGCTGAATGAGAAAGACTGTGTTGCTGCTAGAGTTATTGCTTCCTGGATATGTGACTGCATTTATTTTGTTTAACCTCAGGAGGTTCCTCTAAACCCAGTCCTCCCACAGTCTGTCTAGGTCCTTTCAAATGGCCCTTCTGCTGTCAAATACATCAGCTTGTTCTCAATGGTTTGGCAGCAAGATTGAAGAGTCCACCACATTGTCTCTTCTGTTGTGTCCAGTGAAGATGGCATGTACAAAAGTCTAGAACTAGACTCCTAAAATACTCCACTTGTTACTGCCCTCCATGAATAGCCAAGCTTCTAATCAATTTTAATCTAATAGATTTTTTACCCTCCTAGTTGAATACCCACTCAGAGTTTAAAGTCTCAATTTTGATATGCAGGAAAATAGTGTTAAAAACCTTGCTAGACTCAAGATGAATGGAAGCCACTGCTTTCCTTTCATTTAAAAATTCATCCATTTTATCAGAGAAGACAAACCTTTTGTAGATCCTTGCTGAATGTTCCCAGTTACTTTCATGTGCTCGCAAATATACTCACTCCATGATTTTCCCAGGGCTGAAAGTAAGGTTGACCAGAATGTTGTTCTCTGTATTGAGTCTTTGGCAAGAATTTTTTTTACAGCCATTTACTCTTATTTCTTAATGTTTAGGCATCTGAATAACCTAAAGTTACAAAATTGTACCTTCTAAAGATGCCAAGCTGTGGTGATTGGTCAGTGAAGTAATAACAAGCACAGAACAACCAAAAGTTTAGGCAGAGAAACAACTACTAGCTGTGATTCTTTAAACAAAAAAATTCTAGTTGTTCAGCTCCGGGCACAAGCAGGACATGCAATCTGGTTACAGGGCCTTGGTAATCATTGTGAAGAAGCCAACGTTGAGTACTTTGAAATACCTGCAGTGAATATCATCAAAACTCCAGCAACAGGATGCTTTGTGTTCAGGAAAATAATTTCTGGTGGCAAAAAAATATCAGATGGGGATGAAAGCAGCTCATACCTAAGAGAATAGAGAGTCTGTCAACATCGTACAGGGGTTTTTTTTGCCTATTTGAAGGGAGGCCAAATATTTCATGAGGGGTCTAAATAAATCACAAAGAAAGAGGTGAAGTAAAGCCAAAACCAGATCAAATCCTATACTGGTCAGATAACAAGGAAAAAATGCCTAGCTTTGACAGCATTAACTGAACACTGTATCAAGAGAATTTTGTGCTGATTTCAGTGCATCAAAGTTGAATATCAAGAAGACATATTCTTTGCCCACGTATACCTGGGCCAAGTCAAAAAATTAATCTGCTAGTCAGAAAATAATGCCCAGTTGTTAGTATGATTAGAACAATATGAAATTCTTCAAGATTGAAGTAATTCAAAATAGAGCATTTTATGGCTTAAGAAATCCCATCTTGCTTCTGAGACAGAATGAAATCAAGAGTTGTATTTGTACTCAGAGAATGATGTGGTCAAATAAGCTAGATCTTCAGTTTTCAAGAAGGAAAATAAATGCACTGAGGATATTGAAAGTGAGTATGACAACTTGTCTCTCTTGGTATGATGCATGAGTGTAAGAAGTTACAAACCATTTAAGCATCATTTAAAAACTGCCACAGTGGTTTGCAACTTGAATGTATTGTACCTGCCCTTGAATATTTGGAGAGCAGCAGTTTAGCTGTATGACAAAGGCAGGTGGCAAAGGAAGGACAGAGATTTCTACATAGAAATGTTTAGTGATGCAACTTCTCTGCCATTAGATTAAATACCACATTTCAGGGCTCGATGAATTGGAGAATGTAGACTACATTTCTATCAAGTCACCAGATGCCTGAACAAAAGTCACAAATCAGAATCCAATTGAAAGAATTTATAATAATCTGCATGAGCCTTGGAAGAGGTGGCCAGCCTTAATCAGGCTTGGGCAGTGTGTATGCAAATGTTGAAATGCCAGCTAAGTTTTGTAATTAGTTTTCTTAGTGTATATCTAAGTTTAATGGCAAACACAGCCCTTTTTTATTTTTGTATTTAGTTTTTGACTAGTAGCCAGCATGTAGTGCATGAAACCAGAAAAATCTCAACAAGACTTTGAGAACAGATTTCTCAGCCTTCAGAAAAGAACAAATTATGACTAAAACCAAAAGTAATTTTCTGGAATTTCTGAAAATTTATTTAGAAATTAAACAACAGGAAAAATTATAATTAAATAAGGGAATATACTGATTTGTCTTACGCTATATACCAGTACTCAGGTGTTAATAGAACTTCCATGTTCCTCTCTGTGAATTTTAATGTTACTCTCTGTGAACTTTCATTTTCCTCTCTGTGAGAAAACCAAGCCCTCAAATTATGTTAAGTATTCAAAAATTATATTCTGCTTTTAGAAATAACAGAGGACATGATGTAACACTGAAAAATATACCCTACAGCTTTCTCATTAGAATTTCATACTTTTACCTCAATCTTTAATTAGAATTTAAAGCCGAGATTTAAAGCACTAGTTAGAGAAAAATTACGGCTGGATTTTCTGACCTTTAGCTGAAGCGTCCCTTTCTCCTGAAGGTTTGGTAACTTTTTTGCTTTTAAGGAAAGGAACAATTTGCTCTGGGTTAATGTGGTTGTCTGCCTAGAGGCAAATTTTCAAAACATATGTAGACGTAAATATTCCATGTGTAAGACTCTGCATTTCTACTGGCAAACTGACATTTGCAAGTGCAAATTAGATGGCAAAAAATGGAGTTATTCACTTTACACATTCAAAATTGTGAGTTCACTTGGACAGATATGTGGCATGGAACTAGGAAAGCATTCTGGGGATGGCAGTTTATAGAGCATCCCCAGTAAAATATGCTAGGCAACTTGAACTGATAAGGAAATAAATATAGATTATTTCCTTGTAGGTGAGAGGAAGAAGAAGTCAGTTCCTTCAAGTTCACAAGAAAAAAAAAGGTGTAATTACTGGAAACAAGACCAGCAGGTCCTGTTTATTGAATCAGTGTTTATTCAAGAAGACTAAAAAGGCCAAAAAAAAGGCCAGGATTTTTTTTTTTTTTTTCCCAATACAGAAAGAGCGGGAAAAGCAGTCTGTATTAATCTAGCCTGTGGTTTATTTAAGAAATAATTAATCATAAAGTTAGTAAAAGCCTAAAAGCCGAGAGCCTTGAGAGCTTTGTTATACTGAAAATAGTCAAAATTAAATGCTTACAATGGCTATTGGGGCACTTTTGTCCTAAATGTATACAAGTAAATTGTAGTAATCTACATCTAAGGTCCTCTCATGGCCTGTGTTACATAACTACTTCAAGAGGAGATAAGTAGCCCACTGGGACTAACTTCTAACTGATAATAAAAAGTAATTGAAGTGGTAAGTTAGGGTTTTGTTATTAAATTTAAAATTTAGATTATCTAACTACTAAACATCTAAGTCAGGCAGATGAATCCCGCCCAAGTCTGCAAGTAGACATCTGGAGAACAACAGTTACACCAGATGTTGCAGAATTCTGCTTTATAAGCCAAATGTGAAAACTTTGGCTCCAGACTTTGCTAGATCTGAAACTGTTGCAAAAGTCTGTTTGTTCGAGCTTCAGGCATTGCCTGAACTGACAGTAATCTCTGAGATTAAACTGTGACTGTTTTTTCATATTCTTTTTCTTTCTTTTTTTTTTTTTTTCCTATTAGTAAGTTGTGTGTCTAGAGTTACAGCAAATTCTTTGTTTTTAGAAAGGTACAAGGAGAAAGAAGCCTGATTGAACCAATTTTCTCTGAATAATTGTTCTTGCAAGTATGGAGTGTGTCTCCTGACATCTGCTAGAAACTTTCCAAGTTCTTTCTATTTTTCCCCTCCTTTTTATTATACTCTTAAGGTCTTGTAAATTAATGCAGATTAATTTAATGAGGTTATTCATGGTCACTATCATTCCTCATAGAGGTATACCTTGATATATGTTGTAATAAAATATAATCCTATTTCTTTCAAAAAGAGTGCTCTTGTAAAAACCATGCTTCTGTTGTACCATTGTCAAAAAATTAGCAATTAACCAGACTGCAAAGAATTTGCTCTTTGTACTTGTGCCACTTCTTAACATGTCTTTTTCTCACAGGCTTTTAATACTTTTATTCTTAGTAATTTTAATCACTATATCTATGTCTGCTTTTTTATTTTTTTTTTTTTTTAATTCTTATCTGAGCAATACTCTGAGACACACTCATTATAGATCTTTTTCACTAGCTTTTATTTTCTGTCATCCTACGGAAAAGGCTTTCAACTTTGCAAAGTACAGATATTACTGCCATGTTCTTTGCTTTTTCTCAAGTTCCACTTTTCCCCCTCCTTTGTTATGAGTGGTACTACAATGGTATCCTTCTCATATATTTTATAACCTGTTTTTTTCTGGTGGACCATAGAGGGAAGTACCTCATAAGTACATGGCATATCAACCAGATAAAATAACCTACGTGGTTGCAGTCAAGCTTTTCACATCAGATTCTTGAACTTCAGAGACCAAGTGTAATGTGAACCTGAAACTAATTTATCACATCCCATCACCTGGTCTACACTTCATTTATATTTGCATTTGAAGTCTTCAGTGTAAGGAATCTTTCCATAAAAATGTCTCGTCAGAGGTTTGACTAAAATGAATGGGTTGAAAACTCTTACTTGCTATTAACCCTGGCGGCCTAAGAGGCCTTGTGGCCTTGTTTCAGACAGATACCCTCAGTCAAATTCTCCATTCTTCTGCTTCCTGACCCTTCACAGTGCATCTCTAGGCAAAAACAAATTGATGGGACTGTATCTTTCTTCTGGGTTTGTACTACTTCTGGCTTACAGTGATTTGAGACCTTTCAGTTTTAATCCTTTGTTGGTACTTATAAGGTGGAATTATGAAAAAAGAACAAACCTCAAAACATATCTTTATTGTTGTTTCTTTCTTGTGTGATAGCCATTTTCTTTTGCCATTAGGAGCACCTCCTAATTTAATATAGTAGATACAAAGTAACAGATGGCAAGTCTAAAACTGTCAAAAGCAAAGAGAAATCTAAAGGGAGGTCTCACCTCTGTCTAAATAATTCCACATTGCTTTTATTCTTCAGCTCTTATTCTTTCTTTTACTTAAATGTCACGGTTAAGAGGTTCCAGAAGATTAACATTTTATAAACCTGTGAAAAAATGGCTTCCTGTCCCCCAAAAAAGGGATTTCCTCTAACAGACAGTAATGGATATTCACAACTCTGGGCATCTCTGGGTAACCTACCCATTGCAGACACAAGAAACAAACTTCTGTGTTAAGTTTAATAATCACTTTTTTTGAGTTGT
Source organism: Pardalotus punctatus (assembly GCA_013400915.1). Taxonomy (NCBI): domain Eukaryota; kingdom Metazoa; phylum Chordata; class Aves; order Passeriformes; family Pardalotidae; genus Pardalotus; species Pardalotus punctatus. Next base: position 12,559 of record VZTX01028885.1, on the reverse strand, counting down.
CTCTTAATGGCCCCTTAATTGCATTCTGTTTCAGGCTTGACAATTTTTCCTTTCTTCCTGCCTCCTGACATGACCTCCAATTTCAAATTATTGTGCCTTTTTCTGTTCCCAGTTTTCTAAGTTCTCTATGTCTTTTTCATTTTCTTCCAGTTTTCCTTAATTTTAGCATGTCCTTCAGTGACAGTTTCATCAGTGTATCCTAGTTCAGGTTCTTGCTCCTGTTCCTTCACCAGTGTGAACTACTTCTGTTTTCTGGATGTTGTTACCTTCTGCATCTACCATCTTTTACCTTTATGATCTGACAGAATTTATTTGAAAAAGGAGAAGCATCAGGAAAGTCTTTTTCTGCTTTTACATTTTTGGCATCATGTCTCATTTTTCATTTGGCTGGAAGGTTTCTTTAGTCCCTCTTTAGGAAATAATTTATCTTTATGCTTCTGAGAGGTAGCTTGTGAAACTGTCCACTGTTATATGTTGCCACAATGGCGTTAGGTCTTCTCTCCTTGCTGTATGTCCATACAGTGTCTCACCCTGTGGGATGTCATCAGCCTTCAGAAGCTTCTACTAAAGGCAATAGAAACAAATTCCCATATAATATTGCCAATCAGTGATGGATGAAGTCAGAAACACCCTTTGTTAGTCCACAGAAATACTGATGTCCCTACCTGCATCTGCTGAAAGTGCATGGTTGCAGGTGTTTAAATGCAACATGGCACTGCAATCTAGCCTGGAGGTCACCAAACTCCATAATCATTCAGCCATTAGGAGACTCTTATTTAAAATTGCCACAGAAAGGATCTTTTATTTTCAAATAACATGTTTTCAGTCTTTCCAGCTTGTCTCCTCAATCTGCTTACCTACCTCCAGTGGATAATCATGGTCCCTTAGCAGACAGACATTTATGTCTGTTTATATCCCATGTAGCACAAGCTGAGCACCTCATGGAGATAGGCTTCTCCTGAACAACTGCAAAAACAGAGACAGGACTGTGGTCCCAGTGTCACTGAACTTTTGGGTTCATGGTGAGCTGCATGCTAAATTAATTTCAAAAATAATTTACTTAGAATTCAACTCTGACTTCCTTCCCCTGTACTGTCATTATAGTTCAGTGACAAAAATCCAAGGGAGCTTGAATAACTATGAGTGATCAAGATTTTTGAACTTCTGTGCCCTCTATTGAGTTCTAGCCTTTCAATGCTGATGTTCCATCAAGGATCATTCTTAGCCTCACTTCACTTATCTTGCACTGATGAAATGCGTCATAGGTTCTACGTCTGCATTAGACAAGTTCATTAAATTTTGTGCACTGCTCAGACAGTGTGCTAACAGAGGACATGTGAGTGCAGATAGAGAGAAATATCTGCTAATTGCCTGAAAGAAGTCTGATCTGCCTGGCTCTGGCAAAGTAGCATCTCTGTTCTTCAGACTGATTCCTTTTCTGAAGTAACCAAAAGTAGCGAACTACTTTTGCGCATTGTCTAGTCTTCAAGGTATCTGACACGGTGTTTTGCTTAGGATATTCTTCCTGTTTCTGAGACCATGAATATTGTGTTTGGCTTTCTGTGTAAAGACCTGAACTATAAAGTTGGGGGTTTTAAATTTCATTTGTCAAGATTAATCTAAAGTATGTATTGCTTATGATATTCACATTTGTAAAATTATGTGCACTCCATCCATCATGAGAGGTTTGATTTGAAGAGATTTGAACCGTTTGAGGTAGAGCAGCTATGTGGAGTGTAATTAAATTATCTCACTTTGCTTCCCTGGAAACCTCAATTAGAAAAGAGGTAATTCTGTTGCAAATGAAGTGTGTTTTGTTGATATGTAGAAGGAAGAACAAATATGGAAGGGAAGCATTTAGTGATGTTTAATGATTGGAGTGGAGTATGTAGCATAAAAAGCTGAGAGTTTTCCATTAAGAAGAGGGTGTTATGTCTCAAATAATGGCTGTAATAGAAATAATCCTTCAGGAATTACTATTATTGTTAATGCAATAAGTTAATAACACTTTGGTTCCCTCTGTATAAGTACAGTAATTCTGCTAGACTTATTTAAGTGTCTGTATTTAAGTGTATTTAAGACACCCTATTTAAGTGTCATGTAATAGTGATGGGATAAATCAGAGATTATGGTGTCACATTGAGAGTGAACAGCTTCCTGTGGATGGACTAACATAAGAGGATCTTTGTCATAGATCAGGTCTCTTTCTTTCCTATTCTTATAATAGTAAAATGATTATGACTGTAATTGTAAGAGGAAAAGGGAAATTATTCTTCTTCAGCAAAGAGTCTTCTGAATTTTAGAAATGTGGAAACCCAGCACCATTTTGAGGCATCCAAACAGTTCATTCCATTCTGAAACAGCAGCTTCAGGTCAGACATTTAGTGCTCTTGAACTACTATCTTAATCTTTGTGTTCTCAAATTCTGTCACATGTCTAGCAGAATGAGCACTTTATAATGAGGTGTTGGAGTGGAAAACTCCAGCTACTGGTGGGAGACCCACATGTACCGTGATCAGCAAAATGTATGCAGTGATGACTGTAAAAAATGTGTCACTGCAATCTGAGCTGTGAGGTTAATGCAAGCTGAATTTGCTTTCTATCTCTCTGCCCCCTGCTACCCTCCTGTGAGTACCTAGAAAACATCTCTGGCAAAGAGGAGACAAACGGAGTGGAAGAGTATGGAAAGATGGACAAGCAGCTGTAGTTCCAACCATACATTTGTACCATACATGTAATGTACTCTGCTGTCTAAGACCTATGTGAATGTTTCCTGCCCTCCTCTCCTAATTTAAAACCAAATAGAACTTGCTTGATCCACACATAGCTCAAACTGACTTGTGCTATCAGAGCAAAAGTTCTATGTTCATCAGCTGGATATTTAATATAGGAATAAACCAGGAAAGGAATGCCCCCAGATGTAGTGGTTTATATTTATCTGTTTGACTTGGAACTGAAATAGCATGCAGTGAAGCCTCACCTTGGTGCAGATGTAAAGTAAACTCCAGTGTGGATGCATCCTCAGTAGAAAAGCCCCAATATATGTGCATATAGATTGCCTTTTTTGTCTTCTTCAGAGCTGCACCCACTGAGTAGACCATGATAAAACTTCTGATTTCACCAGTCTCAGGATTAAATTTTTTTCTTGATGTCTGGCCTTAGTGAAAGTCAGTCCTCAAATGCTTGATATCCTTTAAAGAATGGTATGTAAATTGTTACCTAGCTTTATTATGATCAGACACAAATGTCAGAATATCACTAACAAATGGATCTGAATTTCATGTTTGTCAGATTTTGTTTTACAATTCAAAATTTTTTGATGTCTCTAAGAATAAGGACTCATCCTGGTTACACTGGCTGCAGAAGCATCTCTTTCTTATAATTCAAATGCATACAAACATTTGACTGCTTCATATACAGATAAGTGGCTACTTGTGTACTACTTTATTAATTTTTTTAATGCCTCACAAAAACAAAATATATTTGAGGTCTGAAATGAAATCTTAACCTGTTCTTAAGATTGTCAGAACAAGCCCAAAATAAGAGACAAAGACATGAGATATAAAGCCTTAAAAGAGGCTGAGCTCTGCCTGCCAGTCATTTTTATAACAAGGACAACCATAGACATATTTGCAAAATGCTGTCTCTTTTGAATGGATAGAAATGTAATGCTTACAAAGATGCCTTTTATGACTTCAGATCAACTCTATTGCTAATGTAATTTTTTTCTGAATGATTGCACTATCACTTTTAAGAAAATGCCAAACTTTAATTTTCAAATGCCTTTGATTTCAACAATTCTTCCACAGCAAAATTGCTCTAGGCTGAAACATCAGCATGCTTGTAGAATGTATGAATTCAGAAGTCCATTGTGTTACACTAAAAGTCCTTAACTATCTGGTGTATTAACACAATAGTTGTAAGATTCAGTCAGTGAATTATCTGAAGACTATTAACTTAAAATTCCAGTGTTGTCTTCATTTCATAAACATTATAGACTATCAAGTGTGTATATTGCCAAAAGCAGAGAAGGTTTTTCTTGAATTGTATAATACCCATTAATATTACAGTGTAAAAAGTAATGTATATTTTTATATGACAAATGTACTATATAGAGGCTTTCAGGGAAAAAATTCAGAAGTTTATTTGAGCTGACAGTAATAGAATTGCTTTAGCAAAATGGGTCCGGATTTTATTGCACATTTTTGGCAGGACTAGATTTATAAAACAAGATCATGATTGGCTGTGAACATGACACAATTTGGAAGGAGTTTATTACCCTCCATGCTGAGCTTTCTTTGTTTATTTGGATCCTTATTTTTGCGCCGGACAACATTTTCAAATCTTGAATATTTTTAGCTCTGATGATCAGCTCATAAAGACAACCCTCTGTCCCTCAGAATATACCCTACACATAGCACAGATGAAACCTTCTTTCTTTTTACCCCTCCCCAAGTCTTTCTAAAAATCATTATAAAACTAAGGATAACAGATGTACATAAAATCCCATTTAACCATTGCACAGGTTATGATAAAAGGCAGGCTATTTGCTTTGTTCCCCTTAAATCCTTCCAGAATGCTGCTGTGAAAGTCAGTTTTATCTCCTGAAACTCAGGCCATGAAACTCCCCAATTAAAATTCTTTCACTGCCTACCATCCCATTAGTTGTGTTCAAGGTCCTTGTCTTCTCCATCAAGGCTGTACTTTCATTTCTGCTTAGTGTACTACTTTCCTTGACTTCCCCTAAGATTCACACCTAGGTGCTGCTTTCAACCCCTCCTTCTGCTTTTATCTTTGTGTTTTGTTCCCACCTAAATTGGAAGTGCAGCTGAAATTAATCCCTGGCAGAGGCACCCACAATGCTTGCATGTCACCACTCCTCAGTCGTGCTCTCCACCCTCGCCTGCACGTTCCTCTGGCGAGAAGTGTTTTACGGCCCCTTGCTTTTGCCACAGTGCATACTCGGGGGACTTTGAGAGATAGAAGCACAATTCTCTGCAGCCTAATTTGGGAAGGCTCTGTGGTTAGGAGGGAGAATTTCTTACATTCCTTTTAGATTGAGTTTAGGAAAAGATCATAGTGCAAAAAGACTCATGGATTACGCAGAGACTGCTTTAACTTCCATCAGTTATTCCTTCAAGGTTTCACACAGTGCTCTGGACCACTGAGGATGGCATGAGCTTTTAAAGTTCTGGGGGTTTTATACAGTTTCAGCGGCAAATATTCATCATTCCCACATCTTCATTAGAGAAAAAAAAAAAAAGAAATCTTCAAATAAAATAGGCAATTTGCTTTAGTGAAATGTAGGGTTTTCGTGGTTTGCTGGAGCTTCAGATCAGGATGTAGCTTGCACATATTCCTTATGTGGCATAATTTCAAAGAGACACTATGTGAATTGAAAATGAAAGTTAGTGTTTTAAATGTCTATCTTGTGCTTGCTACCCATTGAAATAGGAGATATAAAGAGATGAACATTGGAGGAAAAGAAACCCAAAAAACCCTGTCTGGCTTGATAGCTTATATTGAATTTATATTGCTGTACTTGAAGGATAATTTTGTGCTTTTGGGTCACGTCACAGCAAGATGATCCACCTATATATACATACATATGGACATAAGAGAAATGTATACAAATTAAGGACTGGATATAATCAGGTTAAAATAACACATTTGATCCTAAGTGGAAATAAAAATCTATCCATTGACTCTAATTTAAAGTTAAATATGAGAGGCAGATACAAACTAAGCCTGCTGTGAGCATGTTGCAGCAATTTGTCCAAGATAATGAAGTTTTTCACTTGCTTGTTGCAAAGTTTTAGTAATCTGAAAAACATTCATGAAGTACTGGAATCCCTTATTGATTAGAATAAATTTGGTATGAGTGGTATTGCTGGAATCTGGAGAGAGGGTGTGAGTGATTGGAATGTTCAGATTATGAATTACAACTGGTTCAGCAAAGCCTGAGAGAATGACAAAAAGGATAGAAGTCATGAGATTGTATATAAGAAAAAGATCATGGCTTGACTTTTATATACAAGGTAATCTTCTCACATATATCTACTTTTCAGAAGTTTTAATTTCCCAGATTTAATCAAAATTCAAAATGAATGATTTAGAAGTAAAACCTGAAATATAAAAAGAAAAGAAATGTTCTTTACTTAAAATAAATCTTTTTATTGACAAAACAGGGTATTTCCATGGGTAAAAACAATGGCTGAAGTCTACGTTACTGTCAGAGAGCAAGAGAAATTAACTTAAAGAGATCTGCAGTTTACCTATCTTTTTTCTGAACATATCTGAGTATATAAAAGAAATTATAGAGACATTTTATTAAGCCAAATAAAATGAACAAAATTAGGCCAACCAAATGATCAAAACAAGTAGTATGATCAGGTAAGTGTAACATTTAGTCTGAGAACACTCCAAAGGAAAACAATGAAAAGTAATAAATTAATTAAATTTATTAAAGAATAAAGTACATGGATATAATAATGTGCTAACACATTTATATGGAAAATAGCTCCTGTGAAACTTATTTCCTTCCTTGATTCTAGTAAAAAGTTTGTTGATAAAATTAGGAGTATATATCTAATAGTATTAGACATTTATCAGATGTCTGAAAGCATGATATTCTGGTTTAAAAATTAATGCTATATAACATCAGTGTAGCATATGATACATGAATTAATGAATGAATGAAAAGCACTTCTCAAAAAAGTAATTTCAAATGGTGAAACATCTTTGAACACCTTCCCTACTGAGTTTTGTACTAAAATTCAATTGGCTTTTAATAACTTTATCTGTGGCAAACAGTCCTAAGGCATATGCTACCTATGTCTTCTCTAGTTAGAGACCCCTGAATTGTTTAGAATTCGCCCATTTGAAATGTCCTTACACTGTAGGAATGGATACTGTTTTCCTTTTCATGTATGTTTCCTTCCATTTTAATTAACGTAAGAACGGTACTGCATATTATCAGGCTGATATTTTCATTGCATGAAACTGAAGGTCTGTATGCTCATGGGAATGCAAGAAAGAGTTAAGGGATGCTATAGCTCTGCACGGGACAATGCATCCAGTTGTGGTTCAGTTTCATCTACAGCACCCTTTTAGAGCTGGTTTCTAGAGCAAATTTTGAAGAATCATACCCAAATTTTGCTTTGGAGGCAGCGCATTCTTTTATTCTAGAAAAATCCTGAGGGTCAAATAAACTTTAATATGGAGCCCTGAAAGCCTAATATATAATAAACAACTCAATGAGTGAGAGTTGTACCTTGGCAAGTGGAAACCTGAAAATACTTTTAAAGGTGGTTTTCAGGGATTGGCCCTGGCTAGATGCCAGGTGCCCACCAAAGCCATTCTTTCACTCCCCTGTTCACCTGGACAGAGGAGAGAAAATATAACAAAAGGCTCATAGATTGAGATAAGGACAGAGAGAAATCACTCACCTGTTACCATCATGGGCAAAACAGACTCGACTTGGGGTAGTTAATCTAATTTATTACCTATCATATCAGAGTAAGGAGAAATAAAAACTAAAACACTTTTACTGACTGCTCCTCCCAATACAGGCTTCCAGTGGATTCACAGTCTCTGTCAGGGCACATCCACCTGCTCTGACATGCAGTCTTCCACAATCTGCAGGGATCTCTGCTCCCCAGGGAGACCCATGGTCTGCAGAGGCACTACTCCAGGGGCTGTAAGGGAATCTCTGCTCTCGTGCCTGAAGCACCTCCCTTCCTTCTTACTGTCCTTGGTGTCTGCAGGGCTGTTTCTCCCACAGCTCGCTCCTCTCTCTGGTTACTGTGGCCCAGCAGATTTTTTCCCTTAGAATTCTGTTTTCTGAGAGGTGTTATTGCTGATGAGCTCAGTCTTGGCCGGTGAGGGGCCAGTCTTGGAGCTACATGGCATTGGTGCTGTTGGGCACAGGGGAAGCTTCTGTCAGCTTCTCATAGAAGCTACTGCTGTACCACCCTACAAGCTAAACCTTGCCGCTCCTACCCAATACACAGGTATTGTGCAGAGATTTGAAAACTTATAAAATGCTTTCCCCTTATGAATATAAAACCTAAGGTGTTATAAAAATAAATTGAGATTAGTACCACATTTCTTAAATTAAAACCTTTTTTTGAAAGAAAGAACAATCTGAAAAGAAATCAAAATCAACATTGGTAAATGGAAAATGGAATAAATTGCTTCAGTAATAGCATGGTGTCTCAGTTTGAAGACAGGTGTCTGCTAAGGAAGGTGTAAACCTCCCTTAAAACCCACAAATTTGAACCCCCTTCTCTCCGAATTATTATAAATTTGAAATCAAGGGCTTTCAGGCAAAGATATGGGGAAAGGAATAACAGTTCTTNGGCGTGCAGCAGACGTGGGGCAGGAGCTCAGAGCAGGGAGCTGGGGTGGCAGAGACGAGCCCAGCCGGGCTTGCCGGTAGAAGGTGGCAGAGGCTCCCCCGCTGTTGCAGTGCTCCCACAGGGAGAGCGCGGGGCGGCGGCTGCCGGCCCCCTTGGGCAGAAAAACTGCCGGCACAGCCAGAAGGATGTGCCGTCCAGGAACGTCCCCTTCCCAGACGAAAGTTCACTCACCAACGAGAAGCAAAGCAGCGCGGACACGAAGGACCTTTCTGCTGCTGGTAGCTGAGGAGCTCTGTTCCCACTGCTGCCTCCTTGGTAGCCCGAGGTCAGAGTGTCCTCTCTGATGACCACCTCTGCTCTCCCCTCCCCACGCCCAGCTAGCCCTTTTGTCTCTTACAAAAGAAGTTAATGGCCCTTAAGTATCCAGTCATTAGTAACCTAGCGACAGGGAAGGGGAAAAAATTCCACACCCCTCAACCTCCAACACATGGTAACTTTTTTGCATGTTATTTGAGGGCATTCAAATCCAGTTCCAACAATAAAGCTAAAGTAATTCCCAAGAAATAGAGGAACAAGGATTTGTAATAGCTTTCTAGCAGTATCAGTGCAAAACAAACTTCTAATTATTCTTAAAATGGATTATTTTATAAATGGATTATGTGTGACAATTATCTGTGGTAGCAAGGATCCAAAATTGTTAAGCCAGACCCTTTTGCATTCCATGTGTTCATCCCAAAAGGTAAAGCATCAGGTAGAGGAATACACTATTTTGTCCAAGAATAGCTTTATGCTTCAATTCATAGAGGTTAAAGAAAAAGCAAGAAAAATGTTTTGTTTTTCTTTTTTTTTTTCTCACAATCTCACTCAATGGTATAGATTTAATTACCCTGATATGCGAAGTGATGTCAGCTCTGTTGCTTCACATAGAAGCAATGTGTTTGAAGCTCCCCTGTACCGGAGCTCCTAACTTTGTAGATTAATACTGAATTTCTCTGATTTCAAATAGTTTCAGAACTCCTCATTTCTGNGGGGTCAAGGGCGAGAGACCCCGGACTCAGTTGGCACCAGACTTTTATTCTGAGGGTAACAACCAATCCCAGAACGGCACGGGGGAGGAACCAGGGAGGGACAAAGGGACAGGGACCAATCGGGAAGGAGGAAGGGAGGAGAGAGGGAGATACGAAAATACCATTATGAACTGAGGGACAGGGGGAGCTCGACCCCTCTCTGGGGCAAGCTACCTTTGACTCTACCCCAGGGGGGTTTTATTCTCTAGGTCTCCACAAATTCCTCAGGGGGGAAGAAACTCCCTGGGCTTGAACCACCACTACACTTCTGTTTATAACAGAATAATGATAGAGTTTTACAACATTTTGCAAAGGAATTTTCAATACTTATTTAATAGAACACTGAAACTAGCTTTGGAGAAGAAATGCTCCATACAAAATGAAAATTCACTGTGAATCTTTTGAAGTAAGGTTTATACACTTCACAAAAATGTGTACACAGGGTAACATAACAGAGACTAATTCTAATTGCTCATTGAAATCAGCATGGGCCAATAACTATGGGCTGCAGGGCTCCAACTCTTGACTTTTTAATCTCTTTCCTAAAGGTATCTATTTCTCATTGGAGGTGAGAGATGAATGTGTACCTGCTAACTGTGAGGAGGATGGTAATGGAAATCAGTACTGTTGATTAAATTACAAGAATTAACATATCCAGTATTTCTTCGTCCTCTAAGCTTTTGCAACCATAAACGAGGGTGAAGAGTGTTTTATGATTCCTCCCTTCTCCCAGAATAATCTATATACAAAGTCTTTGCCAAGTCAATGAAATTTTAACTAATTGTTCATTTGTTTGGGTCTCCTCCCACTTTTTCAGAGAATCAATGGATTAAGAAACACAGACTGAAGAACAGACAAGAAAAATAAAGAAAGAACAAACCCCTTTTTATTCATCCTAATGGAATCAAATTTGTACCCTGACTTTTTGAGTAGCAAGAAACCATCATTCCAATCCCCAGAACAAAAGAGAATTAGTGAAAAAGTTGTTCAAGATAATAAGCAGAAAGCAGATGGTGGGTTGGGCTTCTTTTGGAGGGATTTTTGTTTGCTAGTTTGTTTATTTGTTTGTGGTTTTATTCTTGTAATTTTTAAAAATCTATTATTATTTCTCTCTACTGGCGTGGTTGTTTAACACCATACCTGTAGCTACAAAGTTGTTGAAATTTGGACAATTTTTTTTAATACTTTAGATGCAACTGTTGCTGAAAATTATGATGAATATGTTCAAATTGAAATATTTACGAACAGCACATTGACAGATAAGACAGGTTTATCATAATGAGGTGTAGCAAATATTTTTTTTCTATCATATTTTGTCCTCATTTCAGCAACACACTTGAGGTACTTTTTAAGGTTCATTACTTCTGGGGTCTTATCTACTTGGACATATTGCATTGTTTCACTGCTGTGGTATTTGGTAAAATTAGGCTTATATTTGTAACTTAACCTTTTCAAATTTATTTAAGGTAAAACAGACAAACAGAAAGAGAATCTGAAATTCTATATCTTAGCAATTTCTCTTCATATTTATGTTTTACTTAGCATATGTTCCTCCATCTGTTTATATTTGACTTTTCTTATTGAGGTTAATTATTATTTTCCATCATAGCTGGAGTTTTGATTTGTCCTTTTATAAACAATTATCTAACTGAGGCAGATTTTACATTTTTGAACAAAAATGTACACATCTGTGAACACACAACTAAATCTCTCGGTCAGTGACCTTACAGGAGGATTTAATCTGTTATGAAGCTATAATGATCTTTGATAAATTTAAACTTTGATAAAATTTCCATCTTTTACTGAATTCTATTGACATGAAATTTGTAAGAACAAGTTTCCCACTGACTTTGGTGGAATACCCTAGAGAGGAGAGGGATGAAATTACAGGTGCAAAATCACTTGTTACTGCATAAACTTTTTTAACCAAACCAGGAATCCCAACAACTTGCAAAATGCCAGCACATTTCAAGAAGACCATCAATTTCTGAATATATTTATATAAATTGATATAAAAATCAGGGGGTGAAAATTTTGAGCTGTATTAAATCCAAAATAGCATACAAGTGACCTTTATTGCTTTAAAAAGTCTGTCTTTTTTCTTGTGGTATATATGAAAAGCAGCTATGGTTGATAAAACATATAATCAAAAATAAGTATTTTCAGCTATCAATGATGAGTAGTTCATTTGCAATTTCAAACCAAATGAAATATTTTGTAGTTATTACTCAGTTTGTGATATGAAGAAGTAAAGATAAAGGATTTATTTTCTTGCTGTTTGTTGCAAATTTCTATTTTGGCAGCAATCCATCTTCCAGGAAAAAAAAAACAAAACAAAACAAAACATTTCAGTTGTTTTAAGACCAATGTGAAATGAGAACTGACACAAGAAACACAAAGACATAATGATAATTACATTTTATCAATCTTTTCTTCCACTTTCTTAAAGCTTTCTGGGGCTTTAAATTTTCAGCAAAATCTTTTTTGTTCACCTTGAGGCACTCTTTTTCCATCTCATTCATAATTGTTATCGTCTGTGCTGTTCTCACAACATAAATACATGCATTTATCCAATGCTCGCCTTCTAACTTATGACTGTTATAATTTTTATGCCGCAGTACATAATTTTTTTTCATCATCATTACATCATTACCTTTTTTTTCATAATCATAAAAAACCAGTCTTGCTTCACTTGTGTAATCAACTATTTGACCTTCAGTGACTTTTCCCACATTACAATGGGAATTGAATTATTCCCATTGTTAAAATAGATTTAGTTTTATGATTCTTTGAAATTATGCTAAAGTGAATTCTATCTGGTGGTATATTTGTTTCTTAGGCATTAAGCTGTGAATGCTAATGGGAATCAGCAAACAGGATAAATTTATGTGACTGTGAGTACTAAAAACTGATCTTTTGGATTCCCCCATGTCTTGGGGTGATGTTATGATACTTGTATTCCCTATCGTTTGCATATGTGCTTAGAAATGTGGTCCTGTAGCTTTAATTGCATCCAGCAGCCGAGAGGAACTGCCGGGCGCGGGTTGTTTTGAAACTCTCCTCCAGGCTTCTCGGCCGAGGAGTGAGGGGGAGGAAGGGACATTCCCTTTCTGGTTGTGGCCGCTATTCATG